>ML821775.1:0-11224 GCA_009831015.1 Picea engelmannii | reverse complement strand
TTTAATGGTCATCTTAGTCTTTTTAAAGTGTGGAGTTAGGCCGTGTGTATTATAATTATTCAAGTTGTTGGTATTGTATCTTAAAAGATTTCCGAATTGTAAATTATTAATAATTGAGATTTCAAATAGATATTAATAGAAGACTGGTATGATATATATATATATATTCCCTTTTAAATCTTACTACTCTTTAAAAAAATAAAAATAATAAAACTGTTATATATATTTGACCAACTATATACAATTTTATGAATGTAGCTCTATATTTTCACATTTGTACAAGATATCATCTTCTACCTTTCACTATATCCATTTGAAATTTCATATTTAATTATTGTTTGTGCTCCAAGACACTTGGAAGTACATAAATGGAATGAGTGAAATAAACAAAAAAAGAAAAGAAAATTGAAAAGAAAATGATAATATGATTCTTTATTGAAATGATCTATTTTTATTAAGCAATACTCATTATGACATAAAAAGATAATAATATCATATTATCCATTGATTAGTAATATCCACTTGTTTGTGTGTTGGATATAAATAATTTTAATTAATAAAGTAATTGTATTTTGGGAAAACGATTTTTTAAATTGAAAATATTTACAATCTAATATCCCCAAAATTGACAAAAAAAATAAAATCTTATGTATATAATTAAGATATAAAGAAATAAAATTTATCCTTATATAACTATGATATAAAGTCTGATAACTAGAGGCCACTTCTTGGTATTAACAACATGAAAATGAAGCAAATAATAGATATTTGAGGAGCTTTTAGATATGGCCAATGACTTTCATATATATGATTGGTAAAAAGATGGTTAATGAACTTTACAACAAAACAAAAGATAAAGTCCATTGTCCTCATCCAAATTTCATACATTTTATAAGTTTTAAAGAGTTTTTAAGCCTTGTCATGCAATCATGCACTTCAATATGCCTTAAAAGATATATTTAAAAATTCAAAAGAAAAGATTGTTTGGTTGGGGTGTTCTTCTTTAAATATAACTTAAACACCATAAATCTTATTCCAATAAGGGATTTTTTTTTTAAATAAATGCTATGCAATCCATTTCTTACTAACTAAGAAACATCCTCCTAAATGGTTGTTGTAGAATATTTTATCATTCTTAATATGGATGACAAAGGCTATAGATTTCTTATAGACATAAAGAGGTTACACATCTACAATACTAAAAGGTTATTGTTGACTAGGAAGTACCTTTCCAAAGGGTATGGTTCCAAAATTATAAAGCATCAAAATATTACTTTTAGTTTAGGATTAGATTTGAGCAAGGATAAAGCCAACTTTTGAAGTGACAAGTTGAATTGGTAAAACTATATAAATTACTTACAAAGACCCAAGTCAATGATATGTGTGGTACATGAATCTTTAACTTTTGTATATTTTAATTGATTTATATAAATCCATTGGGATGGTTGAATATTATATATCTATATCTATCTATCTATGTTTTCATATTGATATGTAATGCCACCTTTTGACTTACGTAGCTAGAATTACCTAAGGCCTAATCACCTTTATTTTCTATTCACTGCGAAACTATTAATGATACACTTGAACTTTTAAGACGTGTGAACCTATGTGAATGTCAATTCTACGAATGTTTAACGATATTTGAATTATGATGGATATTATGTAAACTATTCTAACTTGAAAATTTTGACATTTAAAGTTGTTGGTACGTGGATACCGAATTGAGATTTTGGTTAAATGCATTCACATGATGATAATGCATGGATATGTATGAGTTGTGTTATAGACTAATCTACAGGTCAACAGGCTATGAAATAGCCAAAGAATAATGATGATAAAAGGTTGATGTCATGAACATCGACCAGGAAACACTATGGTATAAATTGTGTATGTGAAATTATATTGGTTCAAATGCATTGCTATGATATGTGGACAAGTGCAGGTTTTCGGGTGACGAGACTTCCTAAAACTGAATATACGATGATAAAATTCCTAGCAACACAGTGCCACTGTATGTTCCATGGAAGGGTGTGGACCCTAGTCCTATTAAGAAGGGTGGAGGCATTTCCCATCGTGTATCCTCTGAAACCTAGAGTCATGGGAGGACGTTGTTAGCTCACACTCCCCAAGACGTGTGATGATGACTGTTAGTTGCCTGTTGGGGAAGCTTGGTCAAGAGAGTTGACACTTCCGCTTACGGGTTCTATTTGGAGTTAGGTCAATATAGGTGATGCTCCATGAT
Organism: Picea engelmannii; assembly: GCA_009831015.1. Classification (NCBI taxonomy): domain Eukaryota; kingdom Viridiplantae; phylum Streptophyta; class Pinopsida; order Pinales; family Pinaceae; genus Picea; species Picea engelmannii. The sequence continues at coordinate 8,979 of ML821775.1, read as the reverse complement.
AGTCCAGTAGAGGAAGGATAGGGATGGAAGATGGAAGTAAGTTAGGGAGAAAGGATGAATAGAAGTAGTTGAGAGTGTGTGGGGATTTCGCCTTATAGAAGAATTTCTTGATTTCTTCGTTTTGAAATAGAAAATGTATGTATATATGTATATTTATATTTACTTAACTAAACTAAAATTATCTAAGTGAATGTAGCTTGTGCTAAATTATTGTAAATGAAGAATTTCGTGAACATTTAAAATAGTTTACCATCTTTTATGAAATGAATGGTTTTGCTGATTGGATTGGACACATACAAGAAATACTTTAGGTGTGATAATTGTTTTCATTAGTACATGTACGAGTCCTTTGGTTATCCTTGTATTGTAAATTACACTAACTTCAGGACGAAATTTCTTGAAGGGTGGGTGTGTGTAACAACCCAAATTGATTAATTTTATCATATTTTTTAATTTAAATTTAATTAATTATTAAAATACATTAATGAGTCTTTTATTATTTTATTGTTAAAAGGTTGGTGACGTGATTAATGGGGGGATAAGGTTGTTGGTAATTAATGGAGGGATAAGGTTGTTGGGAATTAATGAGAGGGACTTGAGAGAGGAGGATAAGAGAAGAGGGGAGGACTTGGAAGGGGATCTCATTTTTTTATATTTTGGTTTGAGAATTTCTGAAAGATGGGGGGGGAGGAGGAGGAGGAAATTGGAAGAATTGTTTTGGGGAACTCTCACATGGCACTACTGTTGCAAGGAATTTTGGGCTCAGGGGCTAGGAAACCGTAAAGATATGGAGCTAGGAAGCCGGAGAGGTTGTTCCTAGTTGGTTGGGAGGTTAATATTCAGTTTGGACAAGAACTAGATGGGATCAAACATAAAAGGGACTAGATAACCAGGATCAAACAGAAAAAGGGACTAAATAACCAACCTGAAGGTGGAGGTATGTATTGTAATATTGTTTTCATTATACTGTTATTGTTATCATTAATATGTTGCGATGTTGTTGTTATTATGCTATTGTTGTTGTTCTCATTATGTTGTTATCCTCAATATCCCATTGTTTTTTATTGAAAAAAAAATGAAAGAAATTATAAACTAAATTCAGTCGGAGATTTTTGAAACTTTTATTTATTGTGAGTTCTGGAAAATAACTAGGCTCTACATAAGACGACATTCATAACACCTTGGGAGATGTATGTGTATGCCCAGATTCCATTTGGTTTAAAAAATGTCGGAGACACTTTCCAAAGGGATATGGACCACACATTTGAAGGTTTTATAGGAAGATTCATGGAACATTACCAGGATGATCTAACAATCCATTCAAGGAAAATAAAAGAACATATCCATCATCTAAGGAAAGTGTTTGAATGATGTAAATTGTATGGGGTTTATCAAAATCCAAACAAATGTTTGTTTTTTGTAGATTAAGGGAAGTTGTTGGGGGATATTGTCTATAAAGAATGAATTTATATTGATCTAGAGAGAGTTAGGGCTATAAATGAACTCAATCCTCCATCTTCTAAGAAAGGAATTCAATCATTTTTTGGAAAGATAGATTTTTTGCAGAGGTTTGTTCCTTATGATGGGAGCATAGTAAAACTGATTAATCTATTGTTGAAGATATACTAAATGTTTGAATGGAGTCCATACACATAGGAGGCATTTAATAACATTAAAAGAGAAATTACTACAACATTAGTTCTCATCAACTTAGATTTTCAAAGGGACATTATCATGTATTCTTTTGTTACATAAAGGTTCGTGGAATCAATCCTTAACAAAATAAATGTTAAAGGTGAAGAGTTACCAATCAACTTATTCAGTAATACTGTCCATGACTATGAATTATGATACTTAGACTTGTAGACTCAAGCCTTGTCTCTCGTGAAACCACTAGCACATTTTTGGACCTATATTTTAAATTCTTATGTCATAGCATATGTTCCATCCTCCCGAGTAAAGATGCACTTCAACAAACAACTAAGAGAAGGCAAATGGGTGAATTGGATAGAAAATTTTTAGGAGTATGACATTGAATCAAGCCTTTGAAAGAAGTCAGAGGGAAAGGATTGTGTAAACTCATTGCAAATAGTGATGCCTTGAATGGAGTGATTTCGGTTTCAATTGGAAATCCTATATATGGCTTAGAGTGGTACACATATATTGTATTCTATTTAAAATATGGTAAATTTTCCATCAGCATGACTCTAAAGGAAAGAAGATATTTAAGGATGAAGTGAAGTTAGTATGTTTTGATTGTTGAAATATTTTTTTGATGGCCCATGAATTGATAAAATAGTTTCATGAAGGTATATGTGGAGGACATTTTGAACCTAATTCTACAACACATAAAATAATAAGAGTCGGATATTATTGGCAATAAATTTTCAAGGATTCACATGTGATTGTGAGAAGATTCCTTCCTGTGAACAACTCTCAGGGAAGATGAAGAGGTTTGAAATTCCTTTGAAATTCATATCAATATAACAACTATTCACATAATCGGGAATGGATTTCATTAGGAAAATAAACCCAAAATCAAGTGAGAGACACATGCATATTCTCACTACTACAGATTATTGTTAGAATAATAGGATCGTGGAGTAATAAAATAAAACAAATGCGGAAATAAAACACAGAAGATACACAATACAATAGAGACACAAATATGCGTGTGTCACCCAGTGTGGGCTACGTCCACCATAGAAATTGTCAGATCCTTCCTTTATTATTATCTAGCAAATGAAGGGATACAACCTACAACACACCTTCTATAACTTCCTCTTCTTTCTCTCACAATATCCTCTCTCAGAATGAAATATTCACAAATGATACATAGTCGTAATACATTTCCCTCATAAAGGAGGGTTTCTTTCTAGGGAAAAAAACCCTAACATAATTTCTATCGTTAGATCTATGACCTTATAATGAACGATCCAAATTTACAATGAAATTACAATACACATTTACAAGGCAATTTTTCCTTTGATGGCTTCGCCCCCGAACCCCCATCGGTGGACACTGCCGCTGAACCCCCGTTGGGGGCTCTCTTTCCCCTGGACCCCATAGAGGGGGTAACCCCCATCTGCACTCCCCCACGTGGAATAGTGTACATTCTTCTAAGGTGTAAATTCTTCATGGGGTATAAACACGGCTGAAAAGAAAGACCTCTGAATCTGAAAGATAATCAAGCTCCACAACCAACAATCTCCCACTTGAGCACTGATCTCAACAACTCCACTGCTATTATATCCATTGGACTATGAACCTTCTTGGACCTAGAACATTTCTCATCTTCACCTTCATGCTTGCACACCAACTAAAACTGTGCAAGAACTCAATTTCTCCCTAGTTACCCCCTTTGTTAACATGTCTGGAGCATTCTGGATAGTGTGTATCTTTTCCAACTTCAAATGTCCATATTTCAAGATGGGTCATATGAAATGGTACCTCAACTGTATATTCTTATTCTTCGAATCGAAGGCTGATTTCTTTGCAAGATGAATGGAAATCTAACTATCACAGTACAATCTGCTATTCTCCTGCTTCTTTCCCAATTCCTCCATAAATATCTATAACCAAATCATTTCTTTACTAGCCTTTGTAGAAGCAACATAATTTGCTTCTGTTGTTGAAAGTGAAACAACCTTTGGTATTTTTGAAATCCAACTTACTGTTATTCCACCTATATTAAAAACATACCCTATGTTGCTCCTCCTGTTATCTTTATCACCTGCCATATCTGAATCAACATATCCCTGTAGAATAGTGTCTGAACCTCCAAAAAATAATGCATGAGTAATAATACCTCTCAAATACCTGAGAATCAACTTTACTGCCTCCCAATTTTCTTTACCTGGATTGTTCATATACTTGCTCACAGCTCCCACTGCATGTGCAATATCTGGTCTTATACAAACCATCGCATACATCAAGCAGCCAACTATTGATGAATAAGGGACCCTGGACATGTATTTTATCTCCTCATATGTCTTGGGACACATTTCCTTAGTTAATTTGAAATGGTTGGCCAAATGTGTACTAACTGGTTTTGCATTCTGCATTCTGAACCTTTCCAACACCTTGTCTATGTACTCACCCTAAGACAATGTCAATTTGCGATGTTTCCTGTCTCTTGTTATTCTCATACCAAGGATTTTCTTTGCAACACCCAAATCCTTCATCGCAAATGAATTAGCTAATTTCTTATTGAGCACATTTATATCCTACATATTAGACCCTACAACAAGCATGTCATCTACATATAATAGCAAGATAATATAGCTTCCATTTTCTAACTTTTTAAAATAAACACAGTGATTAGAGTGACATCTATTATAACCATGTTCTGTCATAAACATGTCAAACTTGAAATACCACTTCCTTGGATATTTCTTTAGGCCATACAATAACTTCTTCAACCTGCATACCTAATTCTCCTTCCCTTTGACCTCATACCCATGTGGTTGTTGCATAGAAATCTCTTCCTCCAAATCCCCATGGCGAAAAGTTGTTTTTACATCTAACTGTTCAAGATGCAAATATTCTACTTCCACAAGACTCAAAATAGTCCTAATTGAAGTCATTTTAACAACAAGAGAAAATATTTCATCAAAATATATACCTTTCTTTTGTGCAAACCCTTTACAACAAGTCTAGCCTTGTACAACTTTATTCCTCGATCTTCTTCCTTCAACTTGTAATCCCATTTATTCTGCAATGTTCTTTTTCCTACAGGGAACTAAACCAAGTCCCAAGTCTATTTATTTACCAAGGAATCAATTTCCTCCTTCATGCCTTGCTCCCACTTCTTTTTGGTGTCTACTTGCATTGCCTCTTCATAACATTCTAGTTCACTAGAATCAGTCAACAATAAATAATACAATGAAGGAGAGTATCATTTAGAGGGTATACTTAACCTGGTAGATATTCTAACTACACTTGCAGGAGTTTGAGGTACCTATTGCTCCTATTGTTGTACATTTTGATTTTGTGGTTCCTTTGGAATTTATTTTCCAGTGATCTCATCAAGTAGTGTGTATTCTATTTTTTATTTTTCCTGTTTCTTTCCCTGCAACTGATCTTTGTACATGACCTTCTCATTGAATATGACATCTCTACTCCTAATGATTCTTTTATTTTCATAATCCCATAAGCGATAACCAAAAACATTAACACTGTATCCAATAAAGGTACAATTCTTGGATTTTGCCTCAAGATTTGTTATGTTTTCTTTATCAATATGGAACAATGCTTCACAATCGAAAGTCTTCAAAAAAGAATATTTTACCTTTTTTTTATGTCCATGCCTCCTCTGCAATTCTACCATCCAAAGAGATTTAGGGTCCTTTTTTTATTAATTAAACAACAATATCTACAACATCTGCCTATAACTGTAAGGGAAAACCAATATGCAATCTCATGCTCCTTGCATGCTCCATGATTGTCGTGTTCATCCTTTCTGACACACCATTTTCTTGTGGTGTTCTTGGAACTATCTTCTCTGTACGAATCCCATGGTATGAACAGTAATTATCAAACTCCTTGTTGCAATATTCACCTCCATTATCTGATCTGAGACACTTCAATTTTTTCCCTGCCTCATTCTCAACCAAAGATTACCGTTTCTTAAAAGTATCAAAAACATCTTATTTTTGTTGAATGGAATAAACCCAAGTTTTTCGAGTTGCATCATCAATAAAAGTAACATAATAAAGAGAACCACCAAGAGATGATACCTGAGCTAGTCCCCATACATATATATGCACAAGCTCTAACCTTTGACTCTTCTTTTCTTTTTCAACTCTGAGGAATTTGACTCTTTTATGTTTTCCATAAACACAATGCTCACAAAAGTCCAAATCAATTTGTTTAAGATCTGGCAGCAAATTTCATTTGTGAAGTATCTGAATCCCCTTCTCACTCGTGTGTCCAAGCTTATGATGCCACAATGTTGTATCCACTCCTGTAGAAGCTAAAGAGATAGAAGAGTCATTACTACCAGTACATAAATACAATGTACCTACCTTCTCTCCTTTTTCTATCACCAATGATCATTTGATGACCTTCCACGTCTTATCTATAAATATGGATATACAACTTTTAGTTTCCAATTGTCCTGTTGAAATTAGATTTTTCCTTAGATCTGGAACATGTCTTTCCTGTTTCAATAACCATTGGTTTCCATTTATTTTATTTATTTTTACCTTTCCCATTCTAATGATTTTGCAGGGTGCACCATCACCCAAATGAACCTGTCCAAAATCACCTTGAACATAATATAGAAAATGTTTCTTATGGGGTGTGACATGAAATGAAGCCCCTGAATATACCACCCAAGACTCAGAAATATTATCTACAGAAAGAATCAAAGTATCTTGTAACACATCACCTGTTACATTTGCTTCCTGATTTCTCTCCTGTTGTCCATCTGTTTGTTTCTTTGGAGCTCTGAATTCCTTCTTCAGATGTTATTTCTTCCCACAATTCCAACACTCTATCTTTCCAAGTCTCGATTTGGATCTTCCCTTCCTATAATTCCCACGGTTCCCTGAGCCCTTTCCTCTATCTTTTTTTCTTCCCTTGTTCTCCATGTTCAACGCATTACCTGATGTCTCACCTGTGCTTTTCACTGGCATTTCCTCACTAAGGATAACACCAACAAAATCATCAAATTTTAAAGTATTTGAACCAGAGATAGAGTTACTTACAACGATGACCAAGTCATTCCATCTTTTTGGCAATGAGCACAAGATTAGAAGAGCCCTAACCTCATCATCAAAGTCCACTTTTATAGAACTTAGTTGATTACTAACCATATTAAATTCATTTAAACGATCTGCAAAAGACCCACCTTCTGACATATCCATATTAAATAATATCTTCATTAGAAATGCCTTATTGAACGTCGAGGGTTTTTCATACAATTTAGCCAATGAATCCATCAAAACTTTCATTGTCTTTTCTTTTAAAATATTGAAAGCCACTAACGTTGCCGGGCTCAACGGTATCGTTCCTAGAACCGTTCTGTCAAGAATCTCCCATTCTTGGTCCTTCATAGTCATCAAATTATTTTCTATTCTTCTCAATGGTAGGAATAGATCCTTCTGATATAAATAATCTTCCATCTGCATCTTCCATAACTGGTAGTTTTGGTCGTTAAATTTCTCGACCCTAAACTTTCCATCTTCCGACATTGATCCCACTCGAACTAGGAACCCTCTTTTCCTATGATTTAAGCCCACTTTGATACTAGTTGTTAGAAAAACAGGATCACGAAGCAATAAAATAAAACAAATGTGGAAATAAAACATAGAAGATACACAATACAATAGAGACAAAGATATACGTGGTTCACCGAGTGTGGGCTATGTCCATTAGATAAATTGTCAGGTCCTTCCTTTATTATTATCCAACCAATGAAGGGATACAACCTACAACACACCCACTGTAACTTCCTCTTATTTCTCTCATAGTCTCCTCTCTCGGAAGAAAATATTCACAAATGATACACAGTCGCAATACATTTCCCTGATAAAACAGGGTTTCCTTTTAGGGAAAAAAACCCTAACATAATTTCTACCGTTAGATATTTGAACTTATAATGAATGGTCTAGATTTACAATGAAATTACAATATACATTTACAAGGTAATTTTTCCTTTAGGGGCTTCGCCCCCAAACCCCCGTCGGGGTCCCCCTTGCCCCTGGACCCCACAGAGGGGGTAACCTGCCTCTATATTCCACCACGTGGAAGAGTGTACATTCTTTTGGGGTGTAAAGTCTTCATGGGGTATAAAAATGACTAAAAACAAATACCTTTGAATATGGAAGATAATCAGGCTCCACAACCAACAATTATTTCATGAAAAGACATGAAGAAACAACATTGAAAAAGGTCAAATCTAATGAATTGATTAAATTCCTCAAGGATAATACCTTGTCGAGTTTTGATGTTCTAGAGAAATTTATTCCAGAGAATGGCTCAATTTTCATTGGATCAAAGTTCACAAATTTTTGCAGAGAATATGGTATTCTGATGGGACAATCATCGAATTATTATCCATAGGGAAATGACCTTAGTGATTCTAAAAATAAGACATTGATTCAAATCCTGAAGAAGATAATTGATCAAATCAGAAAAATTAGTACTTGAAGCTCACAAACAATTTATGGGAAAGTAGAATGATTCCAAAGGATAGCATTGGGATGTCTCCTTACATGTTGGTTTATGGAAAGGAAGTGAAGATGCCATTTAGCCTTGAATTGAATTATTTGAATTATGCATTCAACCTGGAAGACATTGAATATACTACCCCTTTGAAGAATATATTGAATCAACTATTGATATTAGAAGAAGAAACAAGTGAGGATTTGAAGAAAATATCACAAAGGCAACCTAATGTTAAAACATATTTCGACTAAATTCCAATAATCAATAATTTTCAAAGGAGAAAATTGGTTTTTGTTTGGAAGAAAGAGAAAGAGAAGCCTTAACTGCATATAGATTTTGAATCACTCTAGATTGGACCTTACCTCGTTGATAAAATTATTGGTTTCAACTCATATTTGTTGATATATATGAAAGGAAATATGTTGATGGTGTATATCAACGAGAAACAATTGAAAAGTTTCCTTGCTTGAGATACTCTTTGTTCTTTGCACATAGTTTTTACTTTTATTTTGTACATCCTCACTATTTGGACTCCATTTCCCAAAGGATAAAAAATCTGGTTGTAATATTATGGATTTTTTACAACCCATAGGGGGTTATCATCCCATTGTTGGAGTGAGTTGTTGAACCCTTAGTTTTCTTTCCCATACCTCAGTTTTTCCATCTTATTTATCAAATTTCTTTCCCATATATACATTTTCTTCCCTAGATTGTAACACACCCACTACCATAATTTAAAAATTTTGGTATTAATCTCCCTTAAAAAGGAAGAATCTCCATAACTTCGCATTAGTGAAATGCCAATCC
>ML821774.1:36743-101039 GCA_009831015.1 Picea engelmannii | reverse complement strand
TAAAATACATGGTACTGAAAATTTCCATTCAATTAAAACGAAAGCCTTCCAAAACATGTTTGCATTTGATGGAAGAAACAAATCTTGTTTTTGTTCAGTTTTCATAGAGGACATAAAATCCAGAGAGATTTGTGAAAACGATACACAGAAATATGTTAAATCTTGAAGAAACATCGAAATCAATATGAAGTTAATACAGAGAAATTCCACTTGCAAGCTCAGAGGAGATTGAATCAAATGGAACTATAGTGTGAATTGATGGTGTTAGAGTTTATGATATTGTTAGAGAAGATAATTTATGTTTCAATTGTTGAAACGCATTTTTTGTTCTTAAACAATGTAGATTTACATGTACTAGATATATAAAATTTATATATAGTATAATTGTGTGCATGTGTATTGATCTAATGAGAAATGCTTGTTGGAACATGACGAGTTATTTGCAGGAGGTGTATTTGTTGTGGTTTCACCTGTAGACAACAATAAAAATGTTAAATATTATTTGATGTGATGCACACATGGAAAGATGAAATTATTAGAACATTTTTATGATAACGATTTTATATATGAAAGATGATACTTTGTATTAAAAGACTATTTTTTTCAAGAAATCCATCAAACCAATAGTCATGTCCACTTTCAAGACTATGAATTGGATGTGAAAAGTTGTCAATATAGTCATTTAGTATGTGAAACACACATAAAGTTAATAGAGATTCAATCAAGGGAAAGACCAAAAGTTAGAAAAACTAAAATGTCAAAATTCGATCATGAACAAATAATTGAAGACAGCATACCATTACAATTTTTTTAAGCAAGCCAGTCCAAATTGTAGAATTTTTTATTTTTCATCAATTACATGTATATATGGATATGTAGGATTCTAGAATCATCTTGTTTGGTTTATTTTTTTCGTCCATTCAAAGAAGGTTATTTTTGATGAATTATAACTTACTTCAAACTTTATTTACATTTATGCACATAATACTAGATCTCAAATGTTGGATTCAACTATTAAATATTTGGACCCCCATATGTGAAACCCATGACCATGTAAGTAATGGTTCAACCATTTACTTATAATGGTTTCCAATAGTTAAATAATTAGGTAATGGTTGATCCATTTACTCCTAGATCAAATTAACACTAAGGTTTATAATCATGTTCGATACTTAAGTAATTCTCACTTGATTTGAGACACCAAAAACTGTTGGACACACCAACCACACTAATAGGTGGGGGTGAATTACTGTGTGGACTTTTACAACTCTTCTTGTTTCAAGTTAGCAATTATTTAAAAACATAATTTTATACATTAAGAGTAATCAATTGATAAGCACAATGAACAAAATAGATACCATATGTCTTTATAATCTTTTGTATTATTTTATATATGTGACTACAGTCACCGGAGTTTTCCCAAAATCAATTTGAGCACCAAATCCTAAGAGACCACCAACTCTCAAGCAAAACTCAGATTGCCACAAGACTCATCTTGACAATAGAATATAATATATCCAACTAGAATTGATCTAGTAGTAAAACCAAATCAAATACCAGTGATCCATTTATTGAATCTGCTCCAACTCATGATCATACGTCTACAACAAATGCTCATCACTGCACTTCATATTCTCTATGAAATTTGCACCTCGTTCACTTCATATTCTCCTTGAAATTCACACCTTGTTGTGCCAAAGCATCACCATACCATAAATCACCGAACTCAAGTGCAGATCCACTTATTCACCCACTCGCACACTCTTTTCAAATGAACCAAGCATATTTTCATTTATACTCTTTCATGCTCAACTCTAGTTTAGTTTTAGGGTTGACTTGTGCCACAAGTTACAATTAAATTGTCCACTTACAACAACTTTGGGACCATCATTCTGGGTCGTCAACTTTAAACCTAGAATACTACCTATCACTGGAAAGGGCACAAATATTTCTAACCTTCATATGCTTTTAACAACCGTTTAACTTATTTTTCATAAATCGATCACAGGTATGGATCAATTTCCTTTGTCTTTGTGAATGTTGCATAAATCGAATTATGTAGAGGCACTTCCTTCAAACCATTTACATGTGACCATCCATGCAAAACCATGTGCTTATTAATTTAAGAGATGTTCCCATCACCTCGTGGCTTATGTTTTCGCAACCCATGCCTGGGGGCTCAAACCTCGTCCTGCAGACTTCGGCCTTCAGGCAATTTCTCTCTCATCCAATCTTCCATAGTTTCAACTTATTGAAGTGGTTACCTCTCAAAAGGGTTGATTTGACGGTTGACATGATTCCCAGAACCAAATCAATGGTCTATATCCAATTCTTACTTATCCTTTTACTGCTTAATCTAGTGAATATGACTTAATCAAAGGTTGATATGGACGACAACTATTTACTTCGAGACTTCGGGACTCTGGGGCTTCGAAGGTCCAGGTAATTGCTCCTCCCATTTCCACCAGAGTTGGTCAGTGTCAAAGTGGTCAACATGGGAGTGCTTATGTCATATTTCCACTATGTTTTGATCTAACGATCATGTAAGAATATGGAGGATCTTAGATTAATGACCAAAATTAGTTCGTGACTTTGCGCTTCGGTGCTTCGGGCATTTTTTGGTGGTAGACGTTGGTTTCTCCCGAATGATATACTCCCAGACTGACGTAACTTGTTGATGTCACTACTGACTTGGCACTGGCCAAGTGGTTTCTATGTGTCACCTAGATTCATGACTTACATAACCTAAAGGGTCATCTGGACCTATACACTTGTCACCATATGATTATTGATGTGGATATCATGATGTGTTTCATGTTCGCCTCCTGGTCATAGGTTCATATGAATCCTTCATACAACGAATATGATTAGTTGTTAGAAAAATGGTTCAGATTCATTTCAGCCTTTGGGACTTTGGGCCTTTGCAATCCTTCAACCTCCTAGAGTGCATTTACCCAAAGTTATTATCAACACTTCCCCGCTCTGATAGCTTTTCATAAGTTGAGGATCTAAGACAATGGGCTTAGGAATAAAGGAACTCCTTTCTTTGGGTATTCGGCTATTCGTGACTCTGTGGCTCCAAGCTACTAAAATTCTGATAGGTTAAATACCTCTGGAGTGTTTACCTACCGAATAAGTCATAAAGTTGTGGTGACCACTTATTTTCAGTTGTTTAGAACACCTTAGATTTTCCTTCCACTGTGCTTGATCTAGCGATCGAGAATGATCCTCGAGTAGATCAACGATCAGGGATGATTGCAGAGTTCCAACTAGCATGGAGTTTAAAACTATTGTCAAGTTACACATTGGAAACTGGTCGTTGGTAGTGGAATCGATGCCAACCCTTGATCTTGTCTAATCTATAGATCAATGATCTAGGAGGATTATGGAGGTTAAACATGCACAAATGTTAGTTATATCCATTTTAGATCTTAGTTTTGTTCATCCAACTATCATGACTTAATCGGGTGTTGATTCAACAATACTTCTCTGCAAATCCCAGATATGATGGTTGTTGTGGATTTCTGTTGAATTCATCCTTTGACGATCTTGATCTATTCATTTTTTAGATCAATGTCTCCTATACATTATCTCTTCTTAGCTTCAATTAATGTTCTTCTTTCTGATCTGTTCATCACTATTTCTTCTTATCTTTTATTAATGTTCTTATTCACCCTATTTGTCATCAATTAAATTTCATCATAACAACTCATCATCACATCACAATGACTTCGACTGTTGATATCAATGACAACACATCAATAACAATATGTCCAACAAAAACATGCTTTGAGATTTAAGATATTCATTGACTTCTTAACCATAAATCACTTTGTTGGAGATGTAATTATTAATAACATTAAACCTAATTAATTAATTGTCATTATATTTAAACGCCAAAACATGCTTTGAAGTAGAATATATGTCATGCATCATATATATTCACATGTAAAACTATAAGAATTTAGATAAACTATTTGATCTAGTTGTCGTGTAATATTGTAAAAGATTCAATCCTTGTGTCCATGTATTTCACATTTACTATATAATATTACTCTTTGACACGACCATATATAATGGTTTAGCCATTTAATTATAATGATGACCAATACTTAAATAAATAGGTAATTTGGTTGAGCCATCTACTCATCAAATTCACATTAACATTTATAATCATGGCTAATACATAACTAATTCTCATTTGATTTTAGACACCAAAATAGTCTTTGAGATTTAAAATATTCATTGACTTATTACTCATAAATCACTTTGTTGGAGATATAATCATAAATCTTAAATAAATTAATATCTAATTTTAAATATTCTAAATATTTTATTAGATAATTTATTACAACATATTTTAAATATTATGAATATTTGATTAGACAATTCATTGCAACATATTTTAAATAAGATGACTTTTCATTACAATACACCAACCAATAAATGGCATGCTTGACAATGAGGTAAATAAGATGACTTTCCATTTTAGTAAACCAATAAAATCCATGCTTGACAATGAAGTAAGTTCCACTATGTTAAATAAAAAATAAGATGATTTTTCATTATAGCACTAACCAACCAATAAAACGAATGCTTGACAATGAGGTAAATTCAGTTATGTTAAATAAAAAATAAGATGTCATTTCATTACAGTACCAACCAATAAAAAACATGCTTGACAATGAGGTAAGTTCATTTATGTTAAAAAAAAAAAACTTTTCATTAAACAATACTTTTCATTTGAACCAATTAGCTTTATTGTATTTAATTAAACAATACCTTTTCATTAAACAATACTTTTCATTTTAACCAATTAGCTTTGTATCAAATCTTTGTTGTATTTGATATAGACTACCTTTTCATTAAACAATATTTTTCATTTTAACCAATTAGTTTTGTTGTATTTGATACAGATAAAAGTATTTCATTTATATGGTTTATTACGATTATAAAGATTTCTATGGTTTATTATAAGCTAGTGTTCAAATTTGGTCATATAAGGTATCGATATTAAGGTAACTAAGCTTGATTACAACTTAATATGATGAAATATTAAACCATTTTTGTGCTCATACCATTCAACTTATAAGGTATAGTCTCAATTCCATATATAAAAGGTAGATAGTAACAACCATGTATAAAATTTAATCATGCTTACATGTATAATCACCGATATTGACATAATGTAAACAACTTGTATTACAGGTACTCGTTATTAGTCATTACCCCGTATATTACATCTAGTAGTATTAGGGTAGATCTTGTATCCATTGTGTCTCCATATTATACAGGTACGCGTTATTAGTCATTACCCCGTATATTACATCTAGTAGTATGAGGGTAGATCTTGTATCCATTTTGTCTCCATATTATAAAGGTACTCATTATTAGTCATTACCCCATATATTACATCTAGTAGTATCAGGGTAGATCTTGTATCCATTGCGTCTCCATATTTCATGCTTGTATCAATATTCATAGTGGAAGGTAAGACTCGTGTACTAATGGTTATCATACTCTCTGCATGTTTCGTGTAACATCCTGCTCTGGCGCACTGAGGGAACTTATTCTTTGAGGACAATTGCTTGCAAGTGATCCGGATTATTATGCTATTAAAACTTTTGATTTTGATTATGAGGCATTATGGGTTGATGACATGTTGTTTTACTACATTGACATAGACAGGTGCTATTGACTCGGTTTTACTAAGTGTACAAGATTTTGGACCTTGAGGATGAAGAGGCATTGATGGAACCCCTTGGACTCCTGATCGAGTCGGGGAATGTACCATTGGGGTTTGATTGTTTTTACTATGATATTAGCGCATCTGATTAGATGATATTATATGGATATATTCTGACATCATTTGTTGATGATGCAGGTTGACGATAGCTTGTCAAACAGACTCACATGTCAAGTAAAGGGGTCACACATGACTACCAGAGATGTTGAGGGAGAGGTGTGGAGAACAACCCTGCCACATCCTACTAGCACTCCCACCGTGGCTTGAACTGTAAGTTAACGATTACCTAGTTCGAGAGGACCCATGATGCCGTGAGGGAAGACTGCGACAGTCGCTCACGATGATTCTAAGGGA
Organism: Picea engelmannii; assembly: GCA_009831015.1. Classification (NCBI taxonomy): domain Eukaryota; kingdom Viridiplantae; phylum Streptophyta; class Pinopsida; order Pinales; family Pinaceae; genus Picea; species Picea engelmannii. The sequence continues at coordinate 94,939 of ML821774.1, read as the reverse complement.
CGCGCAATAAGGCGGGGGCCTTATTCCTTAGAGACCCTTAGTCTCCAACAATTTCACCTCACAGAGTATTGACTCCAGGGGTTTTTGATGTCTACGAAGTCAGTGAAGAGGCAAGTGACACCCTTGGAGCACGTGGTGCATCCGGAAGGGCACGTCGCACAAGGAAAATGGAAAGAGGCAAGTGACACCCTTGGAGCACCTAGTGCATCCTGAAGGGCACGTCGCGTTGTTTTGATAAATGAATGAACCTAGACGGCCTTAGGACGAATAATGTGTTAAGTATTTAAAAAGAAAAAAGAAAAAATCCCTAATTAAATGTCGCCTAGTACAAAATTTAAGGTCTAAGTCTAAATTACGCTAGTGGTAAAATTTTGTCTACATATAAATAATAATAATAATAATAATAATAATAATAATTAAAATAAAAAAAACTTAAATAATAATTATGATCTTCTTAAAATCTTGTAACACGAAGGGAGTAAGAAATTTAAATTATTCATAAAAAAACAGTTGGAATTAATTGTTTTATCTTTTTGATAATTTAAAATATACTAACTAAATGATAAAAGGGAAAAAGGGTTAAATTCCACACCTGCCTTTTTGAGTTCTAATTAAAAAGGGGAAAGAGGGAAAATCTAAAATTTTAGGAAACTAGGAAAAGAGGTAAGCATAAAAAGGGAAAAAGGGGAACTTAAGGGAAAAAATGGAAGGTCAAACTTAGTAAAGCATCTACCATTTAAGAGCTTTATAATTTAAACTGAACTAGAAATTTAATAAAAGGGAAAGTTATTAAAACCTGTAAGACAATTTGGGGACACCTAGGAGTGATTCTAGGAGTAACTCTAGGTGGGTGAGGGAAATAAAGATAATTGATTAATTAAAGAAGTTAATTTATGGAGGAAGGTAGGGGATGGGTGACACTTGTACGAGGAGGAATTTTTAGGAAATTAATTATAAAAACTTAACTAAAAGAGAATTTTTGGAAAGTAAGGAACCACAAAACTCTGTATAATGAAGGGAGGTGATGGAGGTTGGATCATATTTTGTTTGCGTAATGTTACACTGCAGAAATATCTACTTGATTGATTTAAACTGTGGGAGTTGGGATACCCAGCTCGATAAGGAGTGGTAGCGCAGCCTTGTGAGGCGAGCTGGGAGTTAGTCGAAATCTCTGGATAGTGAGTTTGTGGCCCCTTTGCAATTCAGGGGGGTAAGGGGGAAGAAGAGTAACCCTAGAATTGGATGGAAGGTATCGATGAAGTATCAACAGTCGGCGAGCGGGAGTTGCACGGAATGTGCGGGACGTCATTTGGATCGGGCGATTAGGAAACGGTATGCTCTCTTCATTTTTGTATGGTAGAATGTATTAGGACTTATGCTTGGATCTACTTATTTAATGGAGAAGTAAACTAATGTTTTTTTTTAAATTGATGACTGAACTTTCCTTAGCCTAGATCGATGGTTGTTGACTCCCATGGCCTGCGTTTTCCCACATGTTTTTACCACCTTGTTGTGTTGATTGTGACCTTCATGGTTGTTTAGCCTTCGTCCCTAGCTCACCAGTCCTCGCCTAAGTAGTCGACTAGGAGCCTAATCTACGATCATCACCTTAGCATTAAAATACCTATGGATCTCAATGCCCTTCTTTTTTGTGCGAGGATGATGAGAGAAGGATGAGCCTGTTAGCTGTCTACCCTTGATGTTTGTCCCTGGCTGATTGTTGATTCCGCCATCTGGCAACGACCTCTGCGTGTGGATTATCTTGTGTCCCGGTTGGTTTTCTCTATGCCTTAACTGATAGAAACCCCGGCAATCATTCCATGACCTTTCCCATTGGATCCTTGCATTCTATTACTATTGTCTGCGTTTTATTGGGGTTAAATCATTGGAAGCACGAATTGATTTTCGGTCTACAAATTTTTGGGTATTCTGGCAATGAAAAAAAAACGTTTGATTTCCTATCTGCATTTTATATTGGTGTCCGGGAGATGAAAAACTTTTTTGTATTCCTATATGCATTGTATTGGTACTCTGGCAATGGAAAGAATGTTTGATTTCCTATCTGCATTTTATATTGGTGTCTGGGAGATGAAAAACGTTTTTGTATTCATGTTTGCATTGTATTGGTACTCTGGTAATGGAAAGAACGTTTGATTTCCTATATGCATTTTATATTGTTGTCTGGGAGATGAAAACCATTTTTTTTGTATTCCTCTCTGCGTGGCATTGGTATCCTGGCAATGGAAAACGAATTCATTTCCATGTCTCCATTTTTCCAGCGTTTTTCCCTTTTAAATGATGATGGCAACATGTATTTCCTTCTGGTGCGCTTTGGGCACATCGTTCTGCATATTTAAAATATGGATAGCCATGAATGTCCTTCTAGTGTGTCCCTCTACATGTTTTTCCCTTTTAAAATGAGACTGTGATTGTTGTTTAAATGATCACGAAATTTCCATTCAAAATGTGACTGAGATCGATGTTTAAATGTTCACTATTTTCCATCAAAAACGTGACTGAGTTTCTGTTTTTTTTTTTTAAGTAAGAGTATGATATATTAAGTACCTTCAAAAAACTGGTGAAAGTGCCAGATTACATCCATAGACAGTATGGCTTCACTGGACTGCCCCAACAGAGGGGAAACCAGTCTAGTCATCCTATGAAGTTTGCTAAACAGTTCTAGGATTAAAAAGATAGTAAGTACGAGCATTATTGCAAAAGAAAACTAGCTAGGACTGACAAAGTTTGCCTTTGAAACACAATTAGGCACCTGGCTGGTAATCCTGGTTCGTGGTTGGGAGGTCGCCCGGACACGGCTCTTCCTCTAAGTAGTTGAGTCCTGAGTCCCAAATCATCTCAGTATTCACGTTGTCCATCGCTCTCTCGGCCACTGGCGCCTCCATCTGTTGTTGCTGGCTCGTTGAAGCAGCTCGTGCCATCTCACTGGCGGTGCATGTCATCCCAGCATTTACTGCGCTTTGCTTTGTGGTGTTGCCAAGCTGAGTCGTCGCATGGGGCACTTCCACCGAGGAGTCTCCACCCAGGTGAGAGGAAAAGGTCACGCTCATGGAGGCCAGGAGATGGAGGAGATTCGTCACCTTGGTATTGGTAGAATGTACCCAGAAGTGGAGGTCGTCTACCTCCTTATGTAACTCAAACACCAGGTCGTAAATGTTGTCAAGATTGTCCCTGCGCTGCACACCCGTGCTGGAAATGGGATCCTGATGCGCATAATTGCCTGGTCTGCGGGGAGGAGGGGGATCTTCTATAGAGCTCCGCGGTGGATTCACAGTGAGGAGGATGCCAGGTAGCGGTACTGCTGAAGCGGGGTCCGGAAGCGGAGGTGGATTGGCTAACCAGGAGACCAAAGTCATGGAATGTGGCTGCGAATCAGGAGGCGAGAGGGAGGGCCTTCGGGGCCTCCAGGGAGAGCCCCGTCGCGGCTTTCCTCGTTCACAAGGCATTGAAATAGGATTAGGGATGAGGTAAGCCGACTCGCAGGAGGCGTGGAGACTATGAGAGAAAACGAGGAGCCACATGAAGTGAGTGAGGTCCGCCCAAGAGCACGTAGGGGAATGCTCACCACCCCTGGTTCAGAGACTATGAACCGAGCAAACAAATGAAAATTCCATCTGCGCGAAAGTCATGTTATGGAAAACCAAAGAGAGCGGAAGCACACAAACCTTTATTGCGCGCGTACAAACCTTAATGGTTGGTTGCATCAAATTAATACTGGAGGGCAGTGACGGGTTCCTCCGTATGCCCCGTGGCCATCGATAACACCCCATCCAGGGGGACTGAGTTGCTGTTTAATTGCCCATGATTTTTTCCTTTAAAAGGTGAAGAGATTGTTGTTAAAACTACCCACGTTTTTTCTTTTAAAGATTGACTTAGATTATTGTTTAAATACCCACGATTTTTCCTTTAGAATGTTGCCAGAGTTTGCTATAATTACCCATGATTTTTTCCTTTAGAATGTTGACTGAGCTTGCTGGAATGACCACGAATTTACCAGAACAATTTCTACAGTTAATTGTCTTGTTAATTGCAATGTTAAATGCTATATTAATTGTCTTACTAAATACCAGAACAATTGCTACAACACTGTGAATGGTCAGCAGATTCCTACTTATTGATTAAATGCCGCAGCGAGTTAAATGGTTAACAATTATGTAAATTGCCTTGTTTTTGCGCTATTAATCATTATGTTAACCATCATATAAATTTCCTCACTACTGTTATATTAACTAACATGATAATCGCCTTGTTAGTTATTTAATACTTGTTATGAAAATAGTCATGCAAACTACCCTGTTATTGCTCAATTAATTGATTATGTTAATCATTATGTTAAATGCCTTGTTAACTACTGTAATAAATTGTTATGTAACAGATATGTAATTACCTTGTTGATTTTCTACAACAATTTTATTAGCTGGCAGTTTGCTCCTCAATGATAATAAACAGCTAGTGTGGTTAGTTCAGTCATTATATCTAGACTAATGTTGAGGTTTAACTATTCATAAGTGCTATAGGTAGAATTCCACTTTAAGAATGTTAATGTTGTTATTCAAGTTTATGGTTAGTTGGATTTATAGATATTGCCTAACTAGTAACCCAGACTCGCTAAATTTGAGTCATAATTCATGTTAAGTTCAGTGGGTAACTCGTTGACTAATGGAATTTAGACTGGTTAATTGATCTGTAATTAAAACGCCAATTTAAGTCATAGATAACGAACTTTTAGCCTTGATTAATGGTTGTTGTTTAATATTAGTTATTGTTTGTACGTGGTTTTTAAATGTTCAATGTGATTGGTTTTGCTCACTGTAAGGGTTCTAGTTACTTGTGTAATTAATTCCGGGTGCGTTGGGTTGTTAGAATGATTGTCCTTAGCTTAGTAGTCTTGGTCTGCTTGTGTCGGGCGGGATGTAGACACCTCCTTGTTCCTCAGAACAGTCGCCAGCCTTGAGACCTTAAATGGTCAAAATCGATGGGAACCTGGGATTGAGCGTTGCTTATGTTTCCTGGAGGTCCTAACCATTGCAGGGTAGGACGCGCAGGTAGTCATTCTTATTCTTTGTCGGTGGAATGTCGTACATTGCTTCCAAGTGCTGATGTTCTTTTATGTTAGGTCGTTATGTTTGTTGTGGCGTGAGTTTCATGTGTTGTGTTCATCGTCGTGTTGTGATGTTGAGTATAATGTCATTATTGTCTTCCTACATACACACACAAAAAAAAAAATTGCACTTGCTATATGCGGCTTGTTGTCATAACGAAATGGGAGGTTCGTTACATATGGTATCAGAGTGGGTTCAACTTGCGACTTGGGATCTCTATGAATTTCATTGATATCATTTTATTATAAGGTTACTAATTGACTTGACTTGTATTTGTGCAGGTAATCATGGTTATAGGACGCTGCAGAGGCAGACGACGGGGTGCTAGGGGAGGAGGCGCGACGCCTCTAGTAGCATCCATGCTTGAGGGGTCTAACCCCTAGGGAGATGAGAAGGTTCTCGGACAGGAGAAGATAGCAGTTGGTGATGTAATCAGAATGATGAGATCTTTTCAGCGCATGTCCGAGGCATTGATCAGTCATTTGGACAGAGATGAGGCCAGGGCGCCGACACCTGCTGAGGTTCCACCACACGCTCTGGTCGGTACTGGTAGCATTCACCGTGAACTCGAGAAGGTCAAATTTCTTGAGTTCTTTGGTGCCCCGGATGGCGCATCCGCCGAGGCATGGTTGGAGAACATGGAGATGAGATTTTCACTTCGCGATTATACCTCCAACATGAAGGTCCACATGGCGATATTTCAACTGAAGGGGAGTACTCTTCTATGGTGGAAGATGCTCCTACCGCAGCTGAACATGGTTGTCGAAGACGTGCCATGGGAACTGTTTGAGGAACAGTTCCGAGAGAGATACCTTTCAGAGGAATTCATTGAGCGTCAACTCAACGAGTTCAACGCCTTACGACAGGGTGGTTGTACGATGCCCGAGTATGAGGCACATTATATGGAGCTTCTCCGGTATGCTCTGCATCTTAACACAGAAAATCTTAAGGTCAATAAGTTTGTTTTTTTCCTTAATGACATCATACGTGCAAAGGTCAGGATTTTGATGCCTCAAACCTTGCATGATGTCATCAAGAAGGCCCTCATAGAAGAGGAGGAGCTTATCAGCAGGGGTCAGACCAGGACTCCACAAGACCAACAGGGCAGGTGTCATCTGGAGAACAATAGCATCAAACACCAGCCAGACATACACTGGGATATCATGGCTTCCAGAGGGGATCCACTTTCACTATACCTCGACGACCGACACCTCAACAGTAGACACCTTATTGGGGACCACAACATCAACAACAACGTCAACCGCAGCAACAACAGTTTAGGTCTGTTCAGCAGAACAGACCAGGATTCCAGGCCGGTGGGCCATCACCTTCTACTTCGGGTACCAGGACTACTGGGCCGAAGAAGGGGTGTTGGACATGTGGGGAGCCACACTACCAACGTGACTGCCCGGTGGAGAGGACTAGAGCGTCCGGATCAGCCGGAACCACTACCATGGGAGATATGGGCAAGGCCCATCGGATTCATGGATCGATGAATAAACGCCAAGAAGAGCATCAGTCGACTGTGCTCGAGACGATAAGTACTGTCACTGACCAAACCCTTAGTATTTTGATAGATCTCGGTACTACCGAGAGTTTCATTTCTGGTGTAGTGCTAAAAAGGATTAAGGTAAACAAAGTCAAACAGGATGGGTTTAGCTTCGTAAAGATGGCTTCGGGAGCCAAACATAAGGTTGGAGGAAAGGTTATGGGTTGTATCCTTAACCTGGGAGAGTTTGTCACAATGGCCAACCTGTATTTCACGATCTTAGGATCTTATGATGTCATAATTGGTATGGACTGGTTGGAATCGCATGAGGTGATAATCAACTAGAGGATGAAATGGTTGATCTTGGTCCATGATGAGGGATAGAGACATGTGATTGTAGGACAGAACCAGGGAGTTTCCTTGAGGTTCATCTCTTCCTTATAGATACGAAAGAGCATGCGCAAGGGGTGCAAGATTTATGTAATCCTTGCGTTAAATGAGAAGGGATTAACGTAAGGTTTAGAACACCTTCCAGTGGTGAGAGATTTTGCGGACGTATTTCCGGAGGTGTTACCTGGGATGCCGCCAGAGGGAGAATTGGATTTCACCATAGACCTAAAACCAGAGACTGAACCGATAGCAAGAATGCCTTATCTGATGTCGACCCCAGAGTTACAAGAGTTGAAAATGAATTTGAAGGAGTTGCTGGACTTGGGAATGATACGTCCTAGTGTGTCATCGTGGGGTGCACCTATTATTTTCATACAAAAGAAGGATGGGTCATGGAGGCTCTGCATTGACTACCGTTAATTGAACAAGGCCATGATCAAGAATCAATATTCATTGCCAAGAATTGATGATCTGTTTGATCAAATGAAGGGTGCAACGATGTTCTCAAAGATCGACTTGCGATCAGGATACCACTAGTTATGGATTAAGGAAGATAACGTCCCTAAGACCACCTTTAAGATGAGGTTTGGACATTACGAGTTTACTATTTTACCGTTTGGACTGACAAACTCCCCAGGGGTATTTATGAGTTTGATGAATGGGGTGTTCTGCGAGTACTTGGACAAGTTCGTCCAAGTATTCATTGACGATATTTTGATTTACTCTTGGATGACGGAAGGGTGTGCTAAGCACTTGTGCTTGGTACTACAGTGTCTGCGAGAGCACAAATTGTATGGAAAGTTGTCAAAATGCTCTTTTTTATCAATCGAAGATTCACTACTTAGGGCATGTCATCTACGGCGAAGGCATCACCATGGATCCAGCAAAGGTCGAGGCTATTATGGAATGGCCTGTGCCGACGAATGTCCCGGAAGTGCGTAGCTTCATTGGTTTAGTAGGATACTATCAACAGTTCGTCGAGGGATTTTTGAAGATAGCAAATGCGATCACAGAGTTGCAGAAGAAGAACAAGAAGTTTGTTTGGACCAAGAAATGCACGGAAGTATTTTGTAGGCTCAAGGAATTGTTGACAACAGTATCGATACTAAAGGTCCCTGACATGGACGTGGACTTCTTGGTATGCACTGATGCATCCAAGGAAGGCTTAGGTGGGGTCTTGATGAAAGACCAATGAGTGATTTCTTACATTTCAAGGAAACTGAGAAGGCATGAGGAGAACTACACGATGTAGGATTTGGAGTTGTTAGCCATCGTTTATGCCTTGAAGATTTGGAGACACTACATTGTTGGACAAAAATTTGAACTAAAGACTGACCATTGTGGACTACAAGACATATTTATGCAAAGCAACCTGAACGCACGACAACGACGTTGGTCGGAATTGCTTAGCAAGTATGACTTTGAGATTACTTAAATAAAAGGAACAGTGAACTGAGTGGTGGATGCATTGAGTCGGAGACCACACATATTTTCGGTGCTACCTCTTCAAACGAATCTGCGTGAAAATATTCTAACTTTAAAGCATGATGATGACTAGTAAAAAGAGGTCGAGGGTTTTATCAGACAAAACACAATGATGGTACCACGATTTGAAGAGTTTTGGTTTGATAGCGATGGATTATTGAGGTTTAAAAATCAGATCTACGTACCGCCGAATGATGAGTTGAGGATGTTGATCCTGAGTGAGGCTCATAGAGAAGTTTACATGGCTCACCCAGGAGTCACGAAGATGAGGGCAGACCTTAAACCCTTATTCTTCTAGAAGGGAATGAAGGCAGACATAGTCAACTATGTGGCCAGATGTCTAGAATGTCAGCAGGTAAAGGATGAACATAGACACCCAGTAGGATTACTACAACCACACGCTATTCCGGAATCGAAATGGGAGGTTATTTCGATGGATTTTATTGTTGGATTGCCATTTATAGAAAGGAGACGTGACTTGATTTTCGTAGTAGTAGACACTCTGATGAAGAGTGCTCACTTTATCCCTATGCGTATGACGTATCAGGCACCTGACATAGCTAGAGTTTTCATCAGTGAGATTGTGAGGCTGCATGGCGTTCCTAAGAGGATTATATTTGATCGAGGATGGATGTTTACTAGATGATTTTGGATGAGTTTCCAAGAGGCCTTCAGAACCCAACTTAACTTTAGTACTGCGTATCACCTGGAGACTGACGGGAAGACCGAATGAATGAACAAGACCTTGGAGGACATGTTGCGCATGTACGTGATGGACCAACAAAAGAGTTGGGAAGAATTATTGCCATTAGTGGAGTTCCCTTACAACAACAGTTACCATAGAACCATTAATATGGCACCTTTCGAGTTTCTTTATGGGCGACCGTGTCAGACGCCTTTGAGTTGGGATGGGCTTGAGGATAGGGTCCTGGTAGGACCAGAAGCGATCCAAGAAATGGAAGATAAAATGCAAACAATAAGACAAAAAATTAGGGAAGCGCAGGATTGACAAAAGAGTTATGCCAATGCACACCATGTAGACCGTAGTTACAAGGTCGGTGATCGAGTCTTCTTGCGGGTTAAACCACATAAAAGTTCAATCAAGTTTGGGAAGGGAACTAAACTCTCTTCTAGGTTTGTGGGACCTTTCAAGATTGTGGAGAGAAAGGGGACCATGGCCTATCAACTAGCCTTGCCTGATTCTTTGAGGCATATGCACGACGTTTTTCATGTATCTGTTTTGAGACATTATATTAGTGATCCTTCGCATGTTATTGACATAAGTTCCTTACACATGATCCTACGCATGTATTTGTTTTGAGACATTATATTAGTGATCCTACGCATGTTATTGTAGGTATTGGATGAGGGGGCGCTCACAGATGAGTTGATATACATCTTGGATCATCGTGTTCGATAGCTACGACATCAAATGATAGAGCAGATCAAGGTCCAGTGGGACAATTATAGTCTGCACTAGGTGATCTGGGAGGACGCATACGATATGCGCCAACAGTTTCCATTTTTGTTTGATAGATAGACATATGATACTGTGATACACTTTATTTCAACATTTATACTGTGAAACTTCGGGATGAAGTTTAGACAAGAGGGGGTGTATGTAACATCTCTCTCTAGCGCACTGAGAGAACTTATTCTTTGAGCACACTTGCTCGCAAGTGATCCGGATTATTATGCTATTAAAAAAATTGATTTTGATTATGAGGCGTTATGGGTTAATGACATGTTGTTTTACTGCATTGACATAGACATGTGCTATTGACTCAGTTTTATTGAGTGTGCAGGATTTCGAACCTTGAGGATGCAGAGTCATCGATGGAACCCCTTGGACTCTGTATTGAGTCAGGGAATGTACCATTGGGGTTTGATTGTTTTTACTATGGTATTAGCGCATCTGAATAGATGATATGATATGCATATATTCTGACATGATTTGTTGATGATGCAGGCTGACGATAGCTTTCCGACCAGACTCACATGTGGAGTAAAGGGGTCACGCATGACTACCTGAGATGTTGAGGGAGAGGTGTGGACAGCAGCCCTGCCACAACCTACTAGCACTCTCATCATGGCTCGAACTATAGGTTAACGATTACCTAGTTCGAGAGGACCCATGCTGTCATGAGGGTAGACTGCGACAGTCACTCACGATGATTCTAAGGGGCGCACAATAATGTTGGGGCCTTATTCCTTAGAGGCCCTTAGTCCTTAGAGGCGAGTGACAGTCGTGGAGCATGTGGTGCATCCTGAAGGGCACGTCGCGCAAGGAAAATGGAAAGAGGCGAGTGGCACCCTTGGAGAACCTAGTGCGTCCTAAAGGGCACGTCGCATTGTTTTGATAAATGAATGAACCTAGACGGCCTTAGGACGAATAACATGTTAAGTATTTTAAAAAAAAATAAAAAACAATTTCCCTAATTAAATGTTGCCCAGTACAAAGTTTAAGGTCTCAGTCTAAATTACGCTAGTGGTAAAATTTTGTCTACCTATAAAATATCTATATAATAATTAAAATAAAAACAACTTAAATAATAATTATGATCTTCGTAAAATCTTGTAACACGAAGGGAGTAAGAAATTTAAATTATTCATAAAAAATCGATTGGAATTAATTGTTTTATCTTTTTGATAATTTAAAATATACTAACTAAATGATAAAAGGGAAAAAGGGTTAAATTCCACAACTGCCTTTTTGAGTTCTAATTAAAAAGGGGAAAGAGGGAAAATCTAAAATTTTAGGAACTTAAGAAAAGAGGTAAGCATAAAAAGGGAAAAAGGGGAACTTAAGGGAAAAAGTGGAAGGTCAAACTTAGTAAATTATCTACCATTTAAGATCTTTCTAATTTAAACTGAACTAGCAATTTAATAAAAGGGAAAGTTATTAAAACCTGTAAGAGAATTTGGGGACACCTAGGAGTGATTCTAGGAGTAACTCTGGGTGGGTGAGGGAAATAGAGATAATTAATTAATTAAAGAAGTTAATTTATGGAGGAAGGAAGGGGATGGGTGACACTTGTACGGGGAGGAATTTTTAGGAAAATAATTATAAAAACTTAACTAAAAGAGAATTTTTGGAAAGTAAGAAACCACAAAACTCTATATAATGAAGGGAGGTGATGGAGGTTGGATCATCTTCTGTTTGCGTAACGTTACGCTGCAGAAATATATACTTGATTGATTTAACTTGTGGGAGTTGGGATACCCAACTCGGTAAGGAGTTGTAGCTCAACCTTGCGAGGCGATCTGGGAGCTAGTCGAAATAGCTGGATAGTGAGTGTGTGGCCCCTTTGTGGCTTGGGGGGCTAAGGGGGAAGAAGAGTACCCCTAGCATTGGTTGGGAGGTACCAGTGAAGTCTCGACGTTCGAGGAGAGGGAGTTGCATGGAGCACGTGGGACGTCATTCGTAGCAGGCGATCAGGCAACGGTATGCTCTCTTCATTTTTGTATGGTAGAATGTATTAGGACTTATGCTTGGATATGCTTATTTAATGGAGAAGTAAACTGATGTTTTTTTTTTAAATTGATGACTGAACTTTCCTTAGCTTATCTCAATGGTTGTTGAATCCCATGGCCTTCGTTTTCCTGCATGACTTGACCACCTTGTTGTGTTGATTGTGACCTTCGTGGTTGTTTAGCCTTCGTCCCTAGCTCACCAGTCCTCGCCTGAGCAGTCGGCCAGGAGATTGATCTACGGTCATCGCCTAAGCGTTAAAAAACCTATGGATCTCAATGCCCTGATTTTTTGTGCAAGGATGATGAGCGAAGGACAAACCTGTTAGTTATCTACCCTTGATGTTTGTCCCTTGCTGATTGTTGATTCCGCCATCTGGCAACGACCTCTGTGTGTGAATTATCTTGTGTCCTGGTTGGTTTTCTCTATGCCTTGATTGATAGAAACCCTCACAATCACTCCATGACCTTTCCCATTCGATCCTTGCGTTCTCTTACTATTGTCTGTGTTGTATTGGGGTTATAGAATTGGAAGCACGAATTGATTTCCAATCTGCAAATTTTTGGGTATTCTGGCAATGAAAAAAAAAATTGTTTGATTTCCTATCTGCATTTTATATTGGTGTCAGGGAGATCAAAAACGTTTTTGTATTCTTGTCTGCATTGTATTGGTACTCTGGCAATGGGAAGAATGTTTGATTTCCTATCTGGATTTTATATTGGTGTCCGGAAGATGAAAAACGTTTGTGTATTCCTGTCTGCATTGTATTGGTACTCTGGCAATGGGAAGAACGTTCGATTTCCTATCTTCATTTTATATTGGTGTCCGGGAGATGAAAAACATTTTTTTTGTATTCCTATTTGCATGGTATTGGTATCCTGGAAATGTAAAATGAATTCATTTCCATGTCTGCATTTTTCCAGCGTTTTTCCCTTTTAAATGATGATGCCAACATGGAGTTCCTTTTGGTGCGTTTTGGGCACATCATTCTGCGTATTAAAATATGGATAGCCATGAATGTCCTTCTGGTGTGTCCCTATACATGTTTTCCCTTCTAAATTGAGACTATGATTATTTTTTAAATTCTCATGAATTTTCCATTCAAAACATGACTCAGATCGATGTTTAAATGATCACGATTTGACATCCAAAATGTGACTGAGTTGCTGTTTAATTGCCCATGATTTTTTCCTTTAAAAGGTGAAGAGATTGTTGTTAAAATTACCCACGTTTTTTATTTTAAAGATTGACTTAGATTGTTGTTTAAATACCTACGATTTTTCCTTTAGAATGTTGTCGGAGCTTGCTATAATTACCCAAGATTTTTCCTTTAGAATGTTGTCAGAGCTTGTTGTAATTACCCATGATTTTTTCCTTTAGAATGTTGCCTGTGCTTGTTGGAATGACCACGAATTTACCAGAACAATTGCTACAGTTAATTGGCTTATTAATTGCAATGTTAAATGTTGTATTAATTTCCTTACTAAATGGCAAAACAATTGCTACATCACTGTGAATGGTCAGCAGATTCCTACTTATTGATTAAATGTCGCAGCGAGTTAAATGGTTAACAATTATGTAAATTGCCTTGTTTTTGTGCTATTAATCGTTATGTTAACCGTCATATAAATTGTCTCGCTACTGTTATATTAATTGTTATGTTAATTAACATGATAATCGCCTTGTTAGTGCTATAATACTTGTTATGAAAATAGTCATGCAAACTACCCTGTTATTGCTCAATTAATTGATTATGTTAATCATTATGTTAAATGCCTTGTTAATTGTTGTAATAAATTGTTATGTAACAGATATGTAATTACCTTGTTGATTTTCTACAACAATGGTATTAGTTGGCAGTTTCCTCCTCAATGATAATAAACAACTAGTGTGGTTAGTTCTGTCATTATATCTAGACTAATGTTCAGGTTTAACTGTTCATAAGTGCTATAGGTAGAATTCCACTTTAAGAATGTTAATGTTGTTATTCAAGTTTATGGTTAGTTGGATTTATAGATATTGCCTAATTGGTAACCCAGACTCGCTAAATTTGAGTCGTAATTCATGTTAAGATTGGTAGGTAACTCGTTGACTAATGGAATTTAGACTGGTTAATTGATCTGTAATTAACGCCAATTTAAGTCATAGATAACAACCTTTTAACCTTGATTAATAGTTTTTGTTTAATATTAATTAATGTTTGTACGTGGTTTGTAAACGTTCAATGTGATTGGTTTTTCTCACTATAAGGGTTCTAGTTACTTGTGTAATTAATTTCGGGTGCGTTGGGTTGTTAGAATGATTGTCCTTAGCTTAGTAGGCTTGGTCTGCTTATGTCGGGCGGGATGTAGACATCTCCTTGTTCCTCAGAACAGTCGCCAGCCTTGAGACCTTAAATGGTCAAAATCGATGGGAACCTCGGCTTGAGCGTTACTTATGTGTCCTGGAGGTCCTAACCATTGCAGGGTAGGACGAGCGGGTAGTCATTCTTATTCTTCATCGGTTGAATGTCGTACATTGCTTCCAGTTTCTTGATGTGATTTTATGTTTGTTGTGGCATGAGTTGCATGCATTGTGCTCGTCGTCATGTTGCGATGTTGAGTATAATGTCATTATTACCTTCCTACATACACACACACAAAAAAAATTGCACTTGTTATGTGAGGCTTGTTGTCGTAACGAAATGGGAGGTTCTTTACATTTCGAATTAGATATAACCTTTATGTTAATTAGAGATAATACATATCGTGTATACATATGTATGATTCTTATATATCTCTCTATTATAGAGGTGTTGATTAGTTACAAAGTATGTGTAGTTACTAGTATTCCTATAATATCACTAATGGTAGAATCTTGTACTTGTTTCGATATCTATAATATTACTATATAATTCATCATGTAGCTCTAATCCCATTATGTGGTATATTGAGTTTGTTATAAGCAATGAGATCATAGTTATTAGAATACGATAAGATAAGCAAAGCAATGAGATCATAGTTATTAGAATACGATAAGATAAGCTAAGGAATCATACTAGTGTAACAATAATATCTTTACAACATATATGGATTACTAGGAACAATGTAACTACGAAGCTCAGTACTCTACCTTGTGATTATTGGAATACTATGATCATAGTTATTATATATATACCATTACTCATAGTAATCATGTAATTGGAATAAGTATGAGATATGGTTAAGTTGTATAAGCTATTAAGTTGTAATCACCGTTACCTATTGTTATACATGCTAGTTCTACACTTTTGTTTATTCCATATATATACATGGAATATCTAACTGCAAGTGAAACAATTAGGTGTATAATAATCATAGTCCATTATTTATACAGAGTACACATACTTTTAAATAGTAATGAATTATTGGTAAGTTTAGATACGTTAAAAATAAAAATTTGAGTTCAGCTAAAATGTAATACTAAAAACAAACTATTCAAAATATTAAAATGCACTAAGAATAAAAAAATGTTATAGTCTTAAAAATAAGCAAAATATTATCGTATAACTCCAACTAATACCTTGAATGAAGATCATTAACTTCAAATATCCCACATGTATTATATATTCCTACTCGGCTTATTTAATCTCTCAAAAATACTATTATATATAGACTATAAGATGACATTTCATTACAATACCAACCAATAAAAAACATGCTTGACAATGAGGAAATCATATTTAATTATTAAAAATAACCCCAATTGTCTCCATAAATGTATATTTCCATAGAGAAATTTAATAAAGTCTACACATTCTTTTTAGATTCAGATCCTACATATTTTCCATATTGCAAAAATTACTAACGAAGTTATATTTTCTTCTTTTCCCAGAGCCAATCAATCGCACTATCAACATCCCCCTGTAAAGTACAATTATTGCAAATTATTGATATAAGACTATTCAACACAAATAAAATAAACTTGCTCAAGAAAAATTGGCATACCAAAGGTGTTGAAGTCCATCCTCAAACCTTCATGCTCTCTTTCATGCTCCATGCACAAACATTACTATAACAAGTCCAAGAAAAAACAATAATACATATTAGTATATACTTGTCTAAAATAATAAACATATAAATATTGAATAAGCGATGACCAAGAATAACATACCCAACCAAAGTTCCAAGGATCTTTAAGGAGTTCCATGGATCTAAGATTATTTCTATGTTTTAATTCTACTCTCCATATTAATCCATTCTTCCAAGAGCATAAATCTTTAATTTTTTCTGCTATGGTTTAGATGTTCTCATACTATAAGCAAATGCTCTTTCAAAAATTCCTACATGATCTAGAGTAAGTACGATCATATACATAATATTTTTAAAGAGAAACGTTGGTGTGTGGTTGGTAACCAATTAGTGTTCAGATTTAGATAATACCTCAAGAATGAATTCACTTGGATGTATGAAGAAAACACAAATTTGGATGTAGTTAGTCATTCTTCAAAGACGATAAATGTTTCATCTTTATATCGTGGGATGTAGATATTTTCATATAATCAAATTCTCTTTCAAAAATGTCTACACCATGATCTAAATATAAATAATGTTATGTTTGGGAATCATCGGAAAGACATTCTACTAGATTTATAATTAATAATACGATTATTAATTATTAAGAAATATTATTAATTATACTATTATTAATGTAATAATATATTTATAATATAAAGTATAAATATATATAATAAAGTATAAAGTATAAATATAATATATTTATATTATATGTATAATATAATATAAAGTATAAATATATATATTACCCAAGGGAGGCATCTCTTCATGGATGGTTACCATGGTCACCATATGTTCTTTATATATATAAACCTCATCATTGTAATAAGATATTCATTCACATACAAAATCATCTCTTATGAAAAATTCAACATGGTATGAGAGTAGAGTAAAGTCTTGGGAGTGTTAAATTTATGGGGTGGTTGCAATCTCTATGTACAACATATTTACTTTTTACTCCTATCTAAATTATAGAAATAATTCCATAAATTATGGTGGGCATGAATTTCTAGTAAAAATGTCTAATTACCTAAATATGATGAATGTACTCCATATTTACTTCTACCTATATTTATGCAAAGAATAACATGAATTATGGAGGAGAAATTTAACAAATTCAAATACTATGTGGATGGATTATAACCAAATTAATCTTTGGGTAGTTATGGGTATTCTCCAACTATTTATAAGAAAGAAAATTAAATTTGAATTTGAATTTAATTTTCAAAGAGACGTTACTTTTTTGGATCAATTTAATATTACTATAAAAAGACACAACAATAGACACACATATTTTTCTCTCTCTCACGTGGGAAGTGATCTAAGGAAGAAGCCAAAGTTTCTAAGTAGTTGAAATTTTCTAAATGTAATTACTTAGTGATGTTCTAGAGTTTACTAAAGTAATATTGTTGGAAGCAATTACCACATGCGGAAAATTGTGATTGTCTAATTTAACACTAGAAAATCAACATGGTTAACCGTATGACATCAAGTATATGATGGATGTGTGTTAGTAGAAGACATATCATTTCTAGGGTCACTGTATATAGTTGTGCACAAGATAAATAGATCTCCTCCAAGAGATGTTTTTTTGTTGTTCTTGTTTCTTGTTCCGGGCACATCACAGGTAATATCTCTAAGAAGGAGCCATAATGACAATCATGGGAAACAGCATGAAGAAATACTATCCATACATAGAGTTGTGCATATCCATGTAATGAAGAATAAGAGGAGGTCAGCACATTCAGAGGGAGTGTTGAGATTTTTTGTAATTTCAGAAGTTATTCTTAAGTGTTAATGTTTCAACATTGGTCTAACATTCTCTCGGGATTGGTCATGGTAATTTGACCAATGGATAATGGCCCTGGCATAGTCTTCTAAGGAAATAAGATTCAAAGTGTGTGGCTTTCAACATTCGGAAGGACTGAAACTATTCTTGTGGCACAAATGGAAACTTGCTCAGGAATAATAGTCCTTGTAGTCACAGATAACTCATTTGAGTATGTGACAACTATGTGACTCTCAGTGTTCTTATTGAAGAAGGATTTATATGAATTAAAGAAGGCACCCAGAGCATGGTATGGCAGGATCAACAATTTTCTAATGAGCTTGGGATTTACAAACAACACTGCAAATCCTAACCTTTACTTTAATGTTGTGGATGATGGTCTAGTAATACTATTGTTCTATATGGATGAAATATTTCTAAACATGTGTGGAAAATCTCATCTTAGAGTGTAAGAGAGAAAAAAAAAAATTGGTTGTTGAGTTTGAGATGAAAGATCTCAAGAGTATATTTTCTCTCAAAAATTGAACTCTCTCCTTTTCACAGTTTAGATATGGCCCAATTTATATCCTTCAAATGGAACTGAATGGATGAGTCAGAACGTTTCTAGTATATGGAAGGTCAAGGATCATGGATCTCGTGACGTGACATGGAAACCCGACACATTTTTGTAATTTTGGGCACAAAACCCAATGTAGGTTGTATGTAACGGTGCAACCTGTATATACGCATGTTGTATAACTGTTAGGGTTCATATATGTGGAGAAATATGATTTTTTGGCTCTGGGAAGTGCAAAAGGATACTTCAAGTCTGCATAGGGAAATGGAAAAGGCCTTATGATCAAGTTTCATGGGGTGAGGAAAATCTTGTTATAATAGATGCCCCCTAATTTGTGAGGTTAGAGGAGTATCTGCGATGGCTGAAATACATTATAATTCCCAGAGGTGGAGTAATGGAGACTCAATTGGAAGAACTAGTTTCTCATGAGAATAGTACAATCCATAATGACTTTGTACACATGGCTGCCAATTTGAATTACACTATAGATCCATGTGGAAATATACCAAAAAAATGTTCATGGCCATGAATAAGAAATACAAACTAGATACATGCCATAAGTTGTCATAGTCACAAACAAGGCCCAGTGAAAAAAAAACTCAAAATCAATCTGAAGATATCTATATACAATGGAGTAAAATCTGATATCCCATGATCATTGAAGTCATATAGGTACTTGTCCAATAAATTATAGCAACAACTCGGGAAATATGCTACTATAAACTGATGTCTTCAACTCTTCTACACGATCCACCAAAGGTGCAAGTATACATAATTTGAATAGAGGCCTTTAAGTCAAGCATAATGAGACTTCATTTGAATACTGGTCATTAAAGTATACCGTTAAAAAATGTGAGACAACCTACCGATAATGTGAGTAGGTATCAAGGAACTGAGTACATTCTTACAAGTGTGAATAAAGGTGTTGAGGTCGAAAACTTGAAGAATCCATTGACCAAGAGACATTGATGTATTCCCAGCTGTTGATAGCGAGAGAACCTTCCACTGATGACTGCATGGCCCTATGTACTCATAGCACTCTAGGCCCCATTTCCAAAATAGATGAACTGAAGTCAATGGAAGGAGAACCATTGAAAGGAGAGCATTAAGGCATATCTCATCAGTGAGCATGAGGTACAAATAAATATCTTCATGATTTGTAGGAACTCAAATGAAGAGGATGTTCATGAACCAACAACCATGTGCATCTTTCACATGCACCAAATACAATTAGTGCATGAAAAATCCCCTTTTAACAGCAACCAATAAGGAATATTCTCAACAAAGGAGAGGAAACCATCAATAAGGCTAATGACATCCAAGACACTACATGAATCCCAATGTCTGAATATATTTATTGTCATCGAACACAAGGGAAACCCCCTAGTTAGCAACCAATGAGGAGATTTTGATTATTGGGTTCAAGGTTACCTACCCATAATGAAAGTATGACCGGGGTGCACAATAGGACTACAACTTCATTTTATTCTGAGACATACCGAGGGTATGTCCGACATGAAAAGTAAAGAGTTCTGAGAAATTGCTGACACGGGATTATAGACATCCTTTGAACAATAGCATGAGACATATGGATAAATCAAGAAACATATACTTGATGATGAAATATTCATAGGGATTGGAGGAATAACTAGTTGAAGGAGTAAACTCTAAGTAATGATGTCAACTTCCTAAGGTCATGCTAAACCCAAACTTTGGATGAAAATGAACTCAAACATTTCTTCTATGTTCAAAGGAGACACGAATGCTGTCAATATGAGATAATTTCATTTTCCCGCCCATCATTTTTTGTTTTTGCATATGAAAATAAATGCTATTATACAAGACAGGAAACAAGTGTCACGAGTAATCAAATAGCTCCAAACAATGGAACATACCTATGCTAAATGCAAGGAAGTGCATGCAGGATGTGGACACTTGGGAGAATGTTTCCTCTTAGGGTACAGGGTGTCAAGTTGCAAAGGATATAAACAAGGCTCTGGTTGGTTGGTGATACAAATTGCTAAGGTAATAAGCCTGTAACAAGAAAGAGGGCACCGACAATAGGCTCAATATTTCAAGCAGGATAATGGAATGCAATTACAAATTAACTCCAAAGAATGTCCTTTTCTTAAATTTAGTCCCCTGGGCCTGAAAAAGTATAAACAAATACCCAAGAGAACTCTTCTAGCCAATGTTGACTAGATTGCTCATTTTTTGAAATTAGTCTGCTTGGTCCAAAAAAGTGTTAAACTAACACCAAATAGACGTCCTTTCAAATCCATTTAATGAATGTGAAAGAGACAAGTTCACTCGAAAATATTTTCTCTTTTTTTAGAGAGACTAAAAAGAGCTTAACTAAGACTCAAGAATGTTGTTCTAAGAAGCATATCATGGGGGAGGCTAGGGATATCGTGCATGACTTCTGTCAAAATTCAGCAACTCAGAGATAACTGACACAAGCCTGGGAAAACCCAAAACTTGCTAAGATGAGGAGGATAAAATACTTGTAGAGGATCCTTGCAAAGAACGAAACTGAAGCTCTACAAGATCATTCCAATCAAAGGAAACCATCCTAGGACTTGGAGGGAGTGTACTCGGAGAGAGTGGAATGCTCCCTTGTTCTGAAGGTATAAAACTAGAAATGCTAAGGACATGGACGAAAGATGCATCACCGCCTAAAAGAAGAGTGGGATTGACCAAAGATTGCATCAACAATGTCACTTCCTTAGACTTGTCACTCTCAAAGAGAACAGTGGGATCAACTGAAGATTTCATTGGCATGAACACTTCTTCAACTATTGGTTGAATAGGATCTGAAACAACAAGGTTAAGAGATGCATTAACCCCAAAAGTAGGAGTTGTATTGGTCGAATATTGCATTGAAACAACCGTTGGTTGAATAGGATGCGAGATAACATGGTCAAGAGTAACATCACCCCCCAAAATAAGAGTGATTTCAGCCTAATATAGCATTGGCATGACCATTGTATCAACCAAAGAAGGATTAAGATGTTGGGAAACCAAATATGACTCAGAGCCCGAAGGTATATCAGACAAGGATCACGCTTCTTGTACCACAACAATAGCATGGAAAAAACAAGTTATATGATCTTATTTGCAACATATACAAAGGAACTTCGGCCTACATCCTATACATCTAGGATTCACAATCATATCAATTCCCCTAGCATGACTTGTAGTGGTCGGGACATGCTCCCATCATGACTTGCAGAGGATAGTAGTAGATCTTCAACATGACATGTAGATGTTGTTAACGAATCCCCAACATGACTAGCAGATCTTGGTGATGAATCCCCAACATGACTAGCATAATTTGATTATGTATGTGTAGTGTGACCAGCAGTGACTAGAGTTGTTCCCCCAACATGACTTATAAGGGCTAGTTGTATGTCTTCAACATGACCTATAGAGGTTGTTGACCTATCTCCAACATGACTAGAATAGGTTGGTGATAAAATTCCAGTATGACTCACAGTGACTGGACTTGTTCTTCGAGCATGACTAACGGCGTTTGGTTGTGACATTTGAGACCAAGGTTCCAGGAAACAATGGTTTTGATAAATTGTGGGCCAGGAAGGGTTCTGTTATACAGCATGGCCCTATCTAGTAGGATAGTATCCTCCTCCAAACTGAGTCATAAAGGGTTTTAAGGGAATCATCATCGAGGAATCCACTTGCAAAGAGAAAGTGACATGACAAGGGTTACTCAGTTGATGATATATGTTTCCCCCAAATGAAGAAATTTTTGAAGGGGGTCTCCCATACTATAAAAATGACTCTCTCCATATCAAACACTAGAGAACAGATGAATATCTTCCCTGGGAAAAGCGTTCGTAGGAACCGACATAACAAAAGAAGGATAGATGGAAGGGAGATAATTAGTAGAATGACCACCCATTTTAGCACTTTCTCCTAGAAAAGTGAAGCTAAGATTGGATCCATAGGAAGGAAGATCCCAAACTCCTAATGTAAGAGTTGGTTGAGGGATGTGACTCCCACCAAACTAAAAGGGAGGATAAGGAGGCAGCATGCCTCCAGACCCAAAACTAAGATTCACATAAGAAGACGAGACAAAGGATGGCAAGTGCGAAGACATTTATGGAATACCAAGATAAAAATGATTAGAGGCCCAAGGTATTGGTTGAGTATCATGATTCGACATACCACTCATAAATAATAAAGGATTCATCCCCATGGAATGAGAAAAGAACATGGGTTGGGTAGTGCTAAGTGAGGGAGTCAGGGGAGCTCCACTAACCATAACAATGGAAACTCTCGACGCAATGCAAAAAACTAAGGCCAACTAACAATCATAGAGCACATCAAAATAAACAAGAAGGATAAATGCACACAAAGAAGATATAGTAGATGAAAAGGGGCCTCCCTCACTAGAGTAGGTATGTCTCACCTAAGAGAGGCCTGAGACTCCCTTCAAAATATTGGAGGTATCATAATCAGTTATAAAGGACCTCGTGGGATTAACAACATAGTTGGTTAGATTCTCCTGGAGAGGTAATCCTCCATAAAGGTTGTGTGTTTTATGATCCTTATTTGACTCAGGGTACCTACAAAATAACCCATGCAAGTAACCCATGTCGCTACCTATGTCAAGCAACTAAATCGACCATGATATAACCAATGCGCAGGGGAAAATTCGTAAGTTAGGTCCACCGTATCGGCAGGGGAACAAAGCCTGAAATCTTGAAAGAACCACCTCTCACATAGGTAAAGGTACTAGAAAGACCCCCATATATGAATAGATCCCAAAAAATATCTTTGACGTTGAGAAGGTATTAGAGGGCTATCTTTGCAACCAACTTTGTGCGACCTTGTGCTTGTGAGATCAAAAATATTTGGAGGTTGGGTGTTATGTCCGATGATGACCTTGACAATATGTAAATTTCATAACTCCGATGTGAATGGAGCATCCTGACGTCGCTAATTACACAATGGATTTCATCGCTCCCTCGTCAGACACATATGTTGATTTTAATAGCCTTGGATAAGTTTACTCACAAACTCCTATTCGAAGGCCCTATATCCTGTGCTTGTTTGTGTACTCTAAAAAATAAAATAAAAATTAATCAATTTTAGTTTATCAACGTTACTTTTAATGGATTTGTTTACTCAAGAGATGTGGTCATGAAACTAATGATATTATGACTCATCATATAAAATAAATGAATATAAACATGGTGCTAAGTCCTAATTTAAAATTCTCAAAATATGGTAATATTTTCAAATGAAACTTTCAATCTTCTACAATTTTAATAGGATGCAATAGTTCCAAAAATATCAAGATCAATACTCAATAACCAATAGAGAAAATTCCATAATTCAAAATGAGTAATTTTTTTTCGTATTTTCAATATAAAGAAATGAAAAATGCAAGGACTGAATAACATCTTGATATATAGATGCTACTGCAAGAAAAAAGAGGCAAGACAAGCACGATACAAAGAAGCAAACACTTAGACCAATATGCAAGGACAACTAATAAAAAAAGTGATAAGAAAGAATACCGCCCAAAAATTCAACAATAATAAGGTTTCCTATTGCTCTGTAGGCACTCAACAGCTAGGACAGAGACCCAAGAAGACTTAGAAACCATCAAAAATCACCCAAAAATCACCAAACTCAACCAGGAATCCTAAAAAGTTTATGTACATGATTGTTTGAGGAAAACTCACTTGTGTACACACCTTATAGAAGGACAGCTCGCGTATGTACACGTTTGTCAAGGGAAAACCCACATCTAGGTGATAAAACACTTCCAGGGAAAGGCTTAGGCCAAGAAAAATCATATGAAAAGTAAAAATACGCTATCAACCAATCAATTGGAAAGGAAACTCGGGCTAATAGAGAGAACTTCAAAGAGAAAAGCACTCAAAACCCCAAAATAGAATATTATATCTTGAGTATGGTCGCCAATTTTGTTTACGAAGAAAATCACTCTATGGCATGGGGTAAACCACAATAGGTGGAATGAATGCATAAATCAACTCTAATCCCAAGTATGCTATATAAATGAGAATTCTAACAAGAGAAGATAAAGTTCTTACCTCGTCCAGACGTTCGATGAAGACCATCATTGAGCACATGACTTAAAGATTTATACCTGCAACTTGTCCTCAATAGCCAAGATACGAAATCATATGGTGATAATATATATTGTTAGCACATATAATATCATAATCCATTAAAATTCATAACAAATACGGCCATGGAATAATAATTCAAATATTTGCAAGATATCAATTGGACGAGAAAAGACTATTTCTATTAAAAAATGATCAACAAAAGTGTATAAGTGACAAACTTCAATGTCGGCACATCTTGAAACCGAGAAACTAAGTCCCTTATAGCTGGGCCTCCACCACTTCAATCCTCCACCAAAGGTAAGACCATACAAGAGACACAATGAGGTTCTCTATCCAAAGATGTAAGAGCTTGGTGGTTGAACAATGTGTTCAGTCTTTAAAGAACAAAGGGATGCAGACTCAGTGTGAAGTGAAAATTTCTCTAGAGCATATTTTCTCTCAAAAGTTGAATTCTCTCATTTGAAAAGTTTATATATGTCCCAATTTATAGCCTTCAAATGGAAATGATGGACCGAGTCAGAACGTTTCTAGTATATCGAAGTTCAAGGATCATGGATCTCGTGACGTGACATGGAAACCTGACACAATTTTTTACTTTTGGGCACAAAACTCAATGTACATGGATTGTAATGGTGCAACCTATGCATACACATGTTGTATAATTGTTAGCGTGTGTATAAGTGGAAAAATATGACTTTTGGCTCTGGGAAGCGCAAAATGGTACTTCAAGTTTGCATAAGGAAATGGAAAAGGCCTTCTAATCAAGTTGCATGGCATGAGGTAAATATTTATATAACAATGTAGGTTCCTTTGATCCAATCATCGCTATCAACACTATCATCCATGAATAGCGGAACTTGCCCCCCAAGTTCTATGCATCCTTGTACTAGGCGAGGAAAAAATTCATGAAATATGAGGCCCATGTTAGCATGGTGTCATTTGCACACTGCATTGTTGTTGCTACACCGCCTACATAAATCTCCTCCTTGTGAAATTTCCAAAGGATTTTGCATGCAATCAGGTTTGTTTCCATCCTTGTGGTTGTGTCACTAGTCCATTTGATTAGAATGCCTCATGATCCCCTTTATGTTCCATAGGTTTTCTTCATTTCCTCTGCAAGCGCCTTTTCCTCTGTTTTTGCATCCATGTAGTGTGCAGACTTCTCGCCATTTGATGGAAGTCTAGTGATGAACGAAATCAAATGAACATTGATGGACATTGATTTGTCCATCCACAAGAATCCTTCATAGAGGACCGCCAACAACAGATTTATGTAATTGTTAATGTCTTTCCCCCTGCCGAAATGAGGAATATCCAACAAATGACCAATCTTGCTATCCATTTCTTCGGCTACAACACCATATCTTCTAGTGGCCATGTTCCTAGTATTTCCATGTAATATAGTTGTGTGAATTCGAGGAGCTTGCTAGTGTCATACACATCTTGGTATTCATATCTCAATTTCTCGATGCAACCCAACAATCCTGGTGCAGCCTACACCCCCTCTGGAATGCATGGTAATAATATAGATGCCTCGAGATTATTGAGTGAGGATCTCGAGAAGGGTTGTTTCCCTTTCCTCTTCAGTGGCGTGTTGTATGGCCCAGCCTCTGGATCTCCTTCTTCCCCACGCAACTCTGGTTGTTGTGTTATCTCTTCAATTTTCACTTTGCCATGATGCATTAACCTTGTCGTGGATTGTAACCTTGGACTGTCGGATTTCCTTGTTTCACTATCTATGCCATTCATCCGGTGGGATACTTCAACTCCAGATGGTTTCTATGGGTTTCTGGACATATCTGGGTTTCATCCCCCTGCACTTCCCTGTGAGTCAATGTCCATCCCTATCATCTTTGAAGCCTGCCCCTCCTCCTCTACCAATGTGGCACTCACCAGTTCATCCTGTGGTGAAGGAATAGTGTTGACATCAATGATTCCTTTCGGATGTGTATAGACCTATTCTTCCTCTCCAGGTTCCTACGACGACCTGTGATTGCTTCATTTTTTTCTTCCCTCTTATCCAGGTGCATCAAAATTTGGTGGTGCCATCTTCTGTAATTCTTCCTTCTACTGTTGAAATATGTCTACTAAACTCTTTAGAATCATTTGTTCACCATTTGTCTTCCTGGTCCTTAGCTCTGCGTATGCTCAAATTCATAATGACGGTTATTTGTCCCGCTTTTCAGTTATATATGAGGTGTCATAAATGTCATGAATCTTCTCGAAGATGCTTCCTTTATCTCCATAAATGTTCTAAATCTTCCTGGGCCGCTTCGTTATATTTCATAAATGCTCGGTTCATGCCTTTTTATCCCAATGATCAGTTTGGTGTTTCTGATCATTGGCTTGTTTTCCAATGTGTTGTAACTCTCCGGTGTGTCACACGTTTCTGTTATGAATTTTCTTTAGTGCACTGTGTTTTTTTTTTCAGTCATATTGTGTGAGTGATAACTTTTACTTCTTGCCACGTTGGTTTTGTTGTTTGTCACGTGCAACATTTTTAAATTTTCTATCATTCAACCAAGTTCCTCCTTTTTTTGTATTTTTCTTCATTTTCTTCTTTTGTCTTCATTTTTCCTTTGTTTCTACTTTTTATGTCTTTTTGGAATTGTTCTTTCCTAATTTCTAATATAGTACAATGTACACATGGCTTCCTTACTGCGTTGCAACTAATAAAAGTTATTAGGTTGATTGTCCCTGCATAGTTTCAGTCGACAACCATTCACCATTCCTTGCAGTTCTATTCATGTCAATTCCTTTAGATGCATAAATCCTCCATCCATGACATACTTCACTTCATATGGCCCTAGCCAATGAATTCTGAACTTACCAAGATGTTGCGAAAAATTGTTTTCATAGAGGAGAACTAGATCTCCCTCCTTAAAGATATTCTTATTTATGTGTCTGTCATGCCACCATTTGTCCCTTTCTTTCTTCACCTCTTAGTGAAATCCTGCCAGAATATTTTCTTATTCTAGTTCCATTAGTTGAATTAACCTTTCCTGTACTGTGCCTCTTTCAATCATATTCGTAATTTCTTCAACGTGCGACTGGGTACCAAAAATTATAATGGCACCACTACTTCTTGTCCATACACCAATATGAATGGTGTTCGTCTGGTCAAATTCTTGCATGAAGTCCTGCATGCCCATATTATTGATGTTATTTTTAATTCCCAGTCATGTTTGTTCACATTACAGATCTTTTTCGAGGCATTCTACAAAATCTTCTTGAAATCTTCTACTGTCCCATTTTCCTGAGGATGATATGGTGTACTATTCTGGTGATATACTTCGAACTCCTCAATCATATCCTAGATGGTAGTCTTAATAAAATGGGTGCCTTGGTCACTCATAAAAATACTAGGACATATGAATCTTGTAATCATCTGCTCAAATAAGAAGTGTGATGTTGTCTCTCCACTGCAATCCTTGATTGGTGTTGCTTCTTCCCATCTTGTTAAGTAGTCTATCACAGTAATGATGTATCTTTCTCTTCACCTTCTTTCTTTTGAAATAATAGGTCCGAAAAAATTTATTTCCCATTTGTAAAATACCTGAAGAGTTACTTGGGGTCCTAGGGGCATCTCATTCCTTTTGTTTGGTTTTCCAACTCTCTGATAGACATCACAGTTCTGACAATATTCTTTTGCATCTTTATGAACATTTTTCCACCATAAACCTACGTGATAGATATTCCTGCATAGTGTCCTCCATCTATTCCTTCATGGGCTTCTGCTAGAACCATGGTTCATTCATGATCCGATACACACCTTCTCAAAATGTTATTTGCGCCCATCTTTTATAAATTCCCTACAATTATTTGATAGTCTGCAGCTCTGACTACCAAATTTTTCTCCTACATGGTACTAAAATCCTTTGGCACAACTGATGTACGCAAGAATTTAACAATATCATCAAATTAATCATCAACTATCTGTAATGAAAATAACTATGCCTCGAAGACATTGTCTTATAAGTTAGTAGGTTCTTATCCATTGGTTATCCTTGAAAAGTGATCTAGTCCTACATTCAAATCACCTGGTTTGACTATTACCTCAAAATCGAATTCCTGGAACAATAATATTCATCTACATATCCTCCCCCCCAACACTGGCTTATTGAATAGATATTTGAGGGAAGAATGACCTGTAAACATTTTAAAATTCTTTCCCAATAAGTAATGTCGGAATTTATGTAGTGCATATACCATGGCTAGGTCTTCTCTTACTGTGATGTTCTAATTCTACTCGAATTCTGAAAAAATCATGCTTGCAAAGGTTATAGGATGATCTAAGTCACTTTCTCCTAGCTACGCCAGAATTTCTCCAAGTGTTATTGTTTATGCATCTGCATGCACATGAAATGTTTTTTCCCAATCTGGAAACAACAAGATAGGTTTTTTCACCATATTCTCCTTCAAAGTATCCAATCCCTACTAACAACCCTCGTTCCACTGAAATTTGGTATCCTTCTTCAACAAATTTTCCATCAATACAGTAATATGTGCATACCCTTTGATAAACTTCATGTAGTACCCTGTATGTCCAAGTGTGGCTCTTAACTGGAGCACTAACTTTCCTGGTGGTAAGTTCAAAATTACAACAATCTTAGTAGGTTCAACCAGTAAACCTTGTATGCACACTATATGTCCCAACAATATCGCAAAAGGTGTGTCAAAAATGCATTTCTTGATATTTAATGAGATCTGACATTGTCTGCATCTTTCTAGCATTAGTCGTAGGACTTTTACATGATCTTTCAAAAGACAAAAAAATCTAGTCATCCAAATATACTTCTAATATCTTATGTATGAAATATTTAAAAGTAGTTATGACAACCCTTGAAAACAAGGTTGGTTAATTCTTCAATCCAAAGGGCATAATTGTATATTGGTATTATCCCCATTCTGTAGGAATTTTATTCTTATGCCTATCCTCTGGAGTTGTTTTGATCTGATGATAACCTGAGAATCCATATATGAATGAATATGCTTCCTATTCTCCCACATTTTCTAAGACCTATCTGTAAACGAGGAAGGGAAAGGATCGTGTAAGAAAGAATCATTCAATTTCCTTAGATCTACACAAATTATTATCCTCCCTTTCTTCTTTTACTGGACTACCATGGGACTAATCCATTCAGATTCCTCCACTAGATCTATGATATAAGATTCTAACATTCGGTCAAGTTCTCCTTTCACTTTTTTCTATACACTAGATTCATCATGTAAGTTATTTCTCTAACAGGTCTAGCATCTGGTTTTAGTGGTATCTTCATCTCACCCAGCTCACCTTCTATCCCTTTCATATCTGTAAAGGTTGTTGGAAACAAGTCATTGTATCCACACAATAATTCTATTATCCTTTCTAGTGTCTTCTCATCCCATTAGTCTCCAATGCTTTCCATTTTAGGATTTTCTTTCGTCCCATTGTTAGATTTATTGACCTTAATGGGTGCATCAAATGCCTCTGACTCTAGAGATGGACCTTCCACCTCTCTCTCACCTTCAATCTTTGTTATGTGAATGTTACATGGATCATCTACATCTAGTGCTTTCTCTGCGACATGATAACATGAGAGTAATTCATTAAATGTTTGTATGTTCTAATATCGATAATATGTGATAATCTCCACCTTAGGTTCCTAAAAAAATGTTATTCCCTATATTAGGTTCAGGGTTGAATCAATATTGAGGTTCTCATGCTCAAATGAGAAAGTTAACATAAAAAGTTTTTGTAATACTATCCATTCTGTAGTGCCTCTACGCATTTCCTGGTCTATGTACCAGTTCCATGGTATCCCTTCCAATGTATGAACAAAGTAATGAGGCCATTCTTATGGTGGTATTAACCTTCGTTGTGTTATGCATTTCTCTAGGTTCTCAACTAGCCTTCCTTGCCCATCATACTTCTGGAATGTATTTCTCCCATGTTCTGTTCCAAATCTAATGCACAATAACCTTTTACACTTATACCAGTATTGAATTGTTTCCATGTCTACACCCAACCATCTAGCAGGTGTTTCCTTGAGTACAATATCTAGGGTTAACAACCTCTAATTTTCCAAAACGTATTCCTCATAAGTTTTCAAGAATTCTACTAAGTTGTTCAAAACATGAAAAGTGGGAGGTTTCCTTATCTCTATACCAACCCACCATATTGTGTTGTCTATTTGTGTGCACCTTCTTGTGGAGAATTCATGTAATCTCTCTTTCCATTTCTCTAGACCTGTGTCTGAGTATGAAGCACATGATGTAATTATTCTATAGCTGAGTACCCCATCTATAGTTGGGTTTACATAATATTCCTCTCATGCGGTAGTCTTATATAACCGATTTATTATTTCCAAGTCCAAACATGTCACCTCTATAAACCTTTCTCCTTCTGAAGAATACAGTGGTGTAATCACTATGTACTCGCCTGATTAAAAATTCATGTTCCTTGTCTTCAGGTTGATCACAGGTTGCTTATCAAATTACCATTCAAGTCCAAGTAATGCTATGTAGGGTGTTGTATCATCTACTATTTATATAACCTCAAAATATGCCACAATGTGTACTCCATCCAAGTATACAGTCACACCTTTAAGTCTTCCAATTGGTAACACTCTATGTTGATTTTCTGATTTCAACTGGACATGTAAATATCTTAATCTGGGTTCCCCCATACATTGCAATGTATTCTTAGGTAATACATTCACTTCATAGCCTAAATCAAGTACAATATCTCTCATGTTGAAATCCCCAATGTTGGAATTTATCCTGAATTCCCTACTTATTATTCTTCTTGTATGAAGATGATTCATTGTCTTATGTTCTAACTTCCCTTCTACTTCTATGTTGCATCTTCATATCAAATTATGTAATACCTTAAGGGATGATGTATCATTCAATAACTTAACGTAGGATTGCAGAAAAGTCTTTATGTTACCTACTTTCGTTGAAGGTTTTCCTTTGTTGGTGTGATGCATTGAAGGTGGAATCTTGTACATTAGTGGGTCCTGAGTTTTCTGTGCAATCGATGTAGATGCAATTTTCTCTTTGAGAATCTCCTGTCTGGCTTCCTTAAACATCTCCTTTTATTTTTGTGTGTCAAAATTCTTTTGTGGCTCAATATTCCTATTGACCCATTGGTGTTGAGTTGGATATTGCTTTTTTGCATAAGCTCATGTATTGGCTCCTCCTCCAGTAAATATGTTGATTGTTTTCCCATCATCCCTGGCTTCTGCGGAAATCAACTGGACATTTTGATTGTTCTGGTTCCTTTTTTTGTATATTTTCCTGGATATCAACTGGACAGTCTGTGTCATGGACTGTTGCGTGAAAATACATACATGTCGTAGGTGGAAGTGGACAATATCTTGCATAATTTACTTTTTTTTTACAGTTGTGGCAGACTATTGGCTCTCTGGCTCATCCAAATCCTCCTCTTCCTCGGCCTCCACCTCTGAATCCACCTATATCTCCTTGTGGTGCATTGTATTGGGGTATCTAGTTATAATGTGTAGGATTATACTGCATATGCACATTTTTATACCATGGTTGTGCGAGATTGAATTGTGGTTGCATGTTATTTAACTGCAATGCAACTTGATCTTTCATCATCTTTGTTTTCATGCTATAGGTGTCTAAAGTTATTTCCCTCATCAATTCTAGTGTTATATAATCTTCGTCATCATGACCCACTGATTTGCAAAATTTGCAGTAATAAATCTTTGGCATTGTCTTATACTTCTGCATCATTGGACAATGATATGGGTCATTCTCGTGTGTCTTACAAATATCACACCATGGTCCTCCTGTTGGAAAGGGGTTTGGAAACCTTGTTTCCAATTACTGTACAAAGGTTTGAAATTTGTTTTTATGGTGTCCTTTTGTCCTACATAACATACACCAAACAACTTCTCTCTTCTCTTTCCTCTTATTCTGGTTCAACTGAAATGTCAGATT
This sequence comes from Picea engelmannii, assembly GCA_009831015.1. Taxonomy (NCBI): domain Eukaryota; kingdom Viridiplantae; phylum Streptophyta; class Pinopsida; order Pinales; family Pinaceae; genus Picea; species Picea engelmannii. The sequence continues at coordinate 62,532 of ML821774.1, read as the reverse complement.
CTTCAGATCCTCTTTCATCTCTTCTATGGTTGGATCTGTCTATTGATACTAGTTTTCTTCTAGCTACAGGGCTCCTTTCATAGCCTCTCCTTGAGTCCAAAAATTATGTTATCTCAAAGGACACATCAAGCGTGGTAATAGTGAGTTCACAAATAACTTCCTATGTTTCATGTTCGTAATAGAGTACTTCAATTTACCTTTGATATGTTTGAACCTTTGATCAATTTCCCAGACAGAATCACCTAGTTTCTTCCTGATCTCAATCATTTCATTCATGTACTAGTCTTCTAAGCTTGGCTTCTGAAATTCATTTACTAATAGATTTTTTACCTCTGCGATAGTCTTTGGTGCTCCTTTTCGACTGTTTACATCAAGGCTCATGTACCAGTCCAATGCATAGTCTCTAAGTGTTATAGATAACTACATGACTTTTTTATCCTCATCTATGACCTTCTTTGCTTCCTAGATATTTTCAAAAATAAATAAATTCTTTTCAGGGTCCTTTGATGCCTCACCTTGAATTTTGGTAGTATTATAGTGGAATCCACTCCTTCCATTTTGAACCGTGTTGAACTACTTCCTCTGCCCAGTGTAGATAATTGACTTTTACTTCCTAAGCTTATACCTCTAGTTGGTTTTCCTCTATTGGACCCCTGACATGCTTCCCCTCTTATACTAAAATTTGGTTTTCTAAAAGCTAGTGTTCTTTCAGGCATATTAGTCGCACATGGGGTTACAGGTTCCACATTGGCTATGATATGGACTATAGTTATTCCTTGTATTCCTGACCCTAGACCTCTTGTTTTCCTTTCATATCTTACACACAATATTTCCTCAATGTGATCTACAACCTACAAATCCTCTACCTCTTCTTCATTTCCATCCAAGACCTCTCTGTCAGTTATGGCCCTCTTTTTGTTATTCATCTTATATTGGTAAGGTCTACCACTGCATGTATTTCCATTTTTTTCCATTATATTATGGTCCTCATCCATCATGATTGGTTCCATGGAATCCTTTTGTTTCCCCTTATCCATCACCATGTCCATATGTTAATCTCCTTTCAGTATTTCCCCCCTTCCCCCATGCGTGCAGGGAATTTTAGTTGTCTGATTCCATCGTCATCACACCTTTGTCATACAACAAAATCTTGATAGATGTATATAGTGATCTGATGTACCTACCTATGAGTCCATTCAGAAAATCATGCTCTGCAGAAGTGTATGACTTTGCAGTATCAACTGCAAATTCAGTGAAAAAAGCTTCAATAATTTTGTCTAACCAAAAATATACTACGCGTGTAAATTTATTATTGACTTGTTTCAACTACACAATATCCATTGGATGCCACTCTAGTTGTCTAATATTATTCGCAGGATGGTTTTCCTTCAACCTAAATAACAAATCTTGTAACATATGTGGGAATTCACGGAAAAATACTTCATGCAAGTCGCTAAAAACATATTTGTCGAGATATTTTCATGGTTTAAATTTAGGGTGTTTTTTTTCCTTCTGCACAAACTCGAGTTCCCTTTTCCTTAACCATATTTCAATATCCTCGTTCATTGGATTCCATGGCCTCAAAATTCCCTTCTAAATTTTCATCCTTGTGTTTTTTCTTCAACAGATCCCTTCCACTCAATCCTATGCAATTACATCCAACAACATAACCATTTTTTGGATGCTTAGCCTGAACCAGACTCTGATCTCAATAGGTTTCCAAAAAAACCCTCAAAACTATGAGCCCTCCTAGTAAACAAGAAGGAAACATTGTGCACATAGTGCACAATGTAGTCTCACCCAATATAGCTTTATGAGGGACTGCAATACTTAGGTGTTTGCAACATAGGAATGGATTAGGATTGTATTATGATCCTTTTCCTCATGCATCAACATTATTATTCATTTATATAAACTAGTATTCATGCATTCATCTAACTATGCATGCATGTTATCATAATCTATTTTATCATCCATTTTGACTAATAATTAACATGACACTAACATAACCATTCATGACACATAAACACAACATATTTACCATGGTTCAACCCCCCCTAGGGCTACAACGAAAAATATTTGTCTCATCTACTCTTTTATTCATTCTTCTGCAAAATATATGTTGTGTGCATTACATCTTCAAGATTACAATAAAAAAGGAGGGTAAGTACCCTATGTGAGCAGGACTAGACCACACCATGCTCCACAACCTGTGATCTAACCCTAAATAACTAGCTTATTCAAACCAACTATCTTTCCTTTACTACTGACCAACCTAACAATGAACTACTCAACAACTGACCAATAAAAAAAACTGATCAACCCCCCCTATACCTCCTAGGTATTTATTTATACTATTATACTGGCTTATATCCATTACATTCATGTCCAAAACCCTAACCCTAACATGGATAGGTTTTCTTGCATGCGCACCATGCTTATTTTCCTCCTTCCACGTGCTTCTTTTCCTTCTCTTTCGACATGTTTATTTTTTGCCACCTATGTCATGCACTCCCAAAAATAGGCTTCTTTTCCCCAAAATATGCCTACGCCAAAAATAGACTTTCCTCCCAAAATAAGCCTACGCCAACATGGACTCTCCACGCAGATTCCATATGGACTCTTCGCTTCACACATAGTGTCATATGGACTCTGTCCGAATGGAAATATTCCATATGGAACCTTGTGTGAATGGAACATATACCATATGGAATCTACAAAGATTCCATATGGACTCTGTCCATTCACACAAAGGCCAAAAAAAAATTAAAAACTGCTCATAAAATTTAAATTTAAAAACAAAAAAGATATAAGAACAAAAACCCATTTACCTGGCTTGACCACTTACTCCCTACTCCTGATTTTTTCACCAACACCTAGATTTCCAACAATTGCAACATTCACCAACCACCAACATTCACTTTGAATGTCAAAAAAAGTATTAGTTATTAAACCTGACTATATATAACAAATCATTTGCATATTTCAAAAGAAATATCATGGAAATAAAAAAATATGTGAAGTTAAATGATATAGATAAAAATCTTGCAGAAGTTGGGAATTTCACTAAAAATATTGTAGACGTTGGGCATTTTGTGTGAATGGAATAGAGTCCATATGGAATATGTCCATTCGCACACAGTGGCATATGGACTATGTCCATTCAGACAGATTCCATATGGCACTCTACGCAAATATGGACTCTGTCCATTCGCATGGAAAGAGTCCATATGAAAATCTATGTGAATTGATAGAGTCTTAATAAACTCTTCCCTCTCATACAGAGGTCAACCAAAATTAAAAAACTCGAAAAAAATAAAAATTTAAAAACCCAAAAAAGCATTTACTTAGCTTGGCCACCTACACCATTTGCTCGGATTTGTTTCCAACACATGGATTTACAACAACAACAACTGCCAACATTCAACAGCCACCAATTCCTGGATTTCCAATGAAAAAAATCAACAATGTTCACTTCAAATGTTTGTAAAGTAATAATTGATCGAAAGGCTGGTAATATATAAATTAGTTTTTTGGTTCAAACATCTTTCGACCAAAAACAATTTCAGCCAAAAAAAATTGTTGGTCGAAATCTGTGTTGTCGGAGAAAAAAATTGGCTATTTTTTTATCGCATGAAATACGAGGATTCCATTCGTGAGTTATTCTATTTGACATTCAATGTTTTGGCCAAAAACATTTTTCCTGAAAGATGTACGTTTTCGACCGAAAGGGTGAAAACTTCGGCTGAAAAATTTATTCTAACAATTTTTCCGCCCCCATTCTCATGAAAGTGTTACCCACCTTCATGATATTACCGCTCGTACAACTGAAATCCTTCTAGTTTCTCAATGCATACTTATTCCTCTATATATTTGTTTAGGAATGATGATTTCATGTCCATATGATACACTTTAATATTCTTGGAGCATGCATAATCTAGTATCAGTGTGATTCCTTCCATCCTAACTACTAGGAAAAACGTCTCTTCAAAATATATACCGTAAACTTGAGAGTGACCTTTTCATACCAATATTGCTTTGTTCCTAGTAACTTGTCCATCCTCGTTCAATTTGTTCCTGAAGACGCACTTTGTATTGATGACATTTTTATTTTTTGGTCTTGGAACCAGTTCCCATGTGTCATTCTTTTCCGTGCACAATTTTGACTTTTGGTTTAACATGAGGGCTAATAGTTTGATGGTTTTGTTGGAAACCTTTGATATCAGAACCTAGGTCAGCCCAAGTATCCAAAAAGTATTAATGTTTCCGGATGGAACTTCATAGGATAGATTAGAAGGGTTCTATCGAAGAACAACATGGAGATTGAAAACATTGAAGGGAATGTTCAGGCCATGGAATCCAATGAAGGAAGATATTGAAAGATGGTTAAGGAAAAAGGAACTCAATTTTGCATAGCAGGAAAACAAAAACCCTAAATATACACCACACAAATATATCGAAAAATATGTGTTTAGCAACTTGCATGAAGTATTTTTTTATGAATTTACGCATCTATTACAGGACTGGTTATTGAGGTTGAAGGAAAACCATCCTACGAATTAGATAAGAAAACTAGAATAGCATCCTATGGAGATCGTGCAGTTGCAACAAGTCAATAATAAATTTATGCAGCAATAGATTTTTGGTTAGACAGTATTATTGCAAGGTTTATCACTGAATTTGGAGTTGATACTGTGATGTCATACACTATTGTAGAGCAATATTTTCTGAAGGGACCCATATGTAGGTACAACATATCACTATGAGTTTTCATAAATATTTTATTATATGATAAAGGTGTGATGACCATGGAATCAGACAGCTAAACTTCCCTGAGCTCATGGGGGAAGGGGTGAAGCACTAACAAGAGTATGAGATATGGACAAGGATATATATAAGGTGAAGAATAAGGACATGATGGAACCAATCATGATGGATGAGGACAAAAAAAAGAAGATAATGAAAAAAGATGGAGGACACGCAACGTTAGACCTTAACAATATAAGATGAATAACAAAAACAGGGCCATAGCTGACAGAGAGGGCTTAGTGAGTGATGAAGAAGAGGTAGATAATCACCAAGATGTAGATAATATTGAGGAAATCCTATGCACAAAATATGAAAGGAAAACAAGAGGTCCAGGGTCAAGAACAGAAGGAATAAATCTAGTCCGGATCACAGTTACTGTGGAACTTACAACCCCATGTGTGACTAATACACCTGAAGGAACACAAGCTTTTAGACAACTAATTTTTAGTAGAAGAGGGGCATCAGATTATGGGTCCAATAGAGAAAAACCAAATGGGGGAACAAGCTCAATAAGTAATAGTCAACTATCTACACCGCGTGGAGGTAGTAGGTCAACACATTTCAAAATGGAAGGAGTAGATTCCACTATCATATTACTAAAGCTTTGTGGCAAGGCGTCAAAGGATCTTGAGAAGAATTTATTCATCTGTGAAAATATTGGAGAAACAAAGAAGTTCATATATGAGGATACAAAAGTCATGCAGTTGGCTATAACACTCAAAGACCACGCGCTAGACTGGTACATGAGCCTTGATGTAAACAATCCATAAAGAGCACAAAAGACTGTCGTGGAGGTGAAAACATTGTCGGTAAATGAATTTCAAAAGCCAAGCTCAGAAGACTAGTACATGAACAAAATGATTCAGATTAGGAAGAAACCAGGTGAGTCTGTATAGGAGATTGATCAAATGTTCAAACATATGAAAGGTAAGTTGAAGTAATATATTACTAACATGCAACATAGGCAGTTATTTGTGAACTCACTATTACCACACTTGAAGTATCCCTTGAGACAACATAAGTCACAAACTCAAGTAGAGGTGCTTCAAGCAGCCTTGCAGCTGGAAGAAAACCAGTATAAAAAGACAGATCCAACAATAGAAGAGCTGAAAGAGGATCCGAATAATCTCACATCTCAGTTAAACCAAAACAAAGGGGAAGAGAAGAGAGAAGTTGTTTGGTGTAAGTTATGCAGGACAAAAGGACAACAAAAGAATGAATGTCTAACCTTTGCGCAATACTTGGCCACAAGGGTGCCAAACCCATTTCCTTCAAGAGGACCATGGTGTGAAATTTGTAAGACACATGGGCATGGTCCATATCATTTTCCAATTATGCACAAGTATAAGACAGTGCCAAAAAATATTTACTCCATTTTTTTCAAATCAGTGGGTCATGGTGACAGGGACTGCAGAAAATTGGAATTGATGAGAGAGAAGACTTCAGACACCTATAGGGTTCAATAAGATATGATGATAGGCCAATCTGCATCATAGTTGAATAATGCGCAAAAACAATTCAATCATGCGCAACCACAATACAACAATGCACACTCGCAATACCACACACTATAACCATTTGCCCAAATACAATACACCATGCAAAGATAGAGGTGGATTCATAGGTGGAGGTCGAGGCTAAGGATGATTTGGAGGAGACATAAGACCAATAGTCTTCTACAACTTTCAACAATCAGGACACTACGCAAGATATTTTCCACTTCCACCTACGACATTTATGTATTGTCGTGCATCAGACCATGACACGGAAGACCGCCGAACACTATTGGGAAAAATACAGGAAAAAGGGAACCACAACAATCAGATCGTCCAATGAATTTCAGAAGAATCTAGGGATGATGGGAAGAACATCAACATAGTTACTCGAGGAGGAGCCAAGATGGATTTTATGCAACAAAAGAGGGTCTAGCTCAACACCAGTGGGTCAAGAAGAACAATGAGGCATAGAATAATTTTGATACGCGGAAATAAAAGGAGATGTTTAAGGAGGCCAGATATGAAATTCTAAAAGAGAACATAGCATCTACATCAATTGTGCATCAAAGTCAAGATCCACCATTGTATGAAATTCCACCTTCAATGGATCACACCAAAAAAGGACATACTTCAGAGAAAGTAAGTAACATAAAGACTTTTCTGCAATCCTGTGTCAATTTATTGAATGATCCATCATTCATTAAGGTCTTACATAATTTTCTAGAAATATCCAACACAAAAGTAGAAGGGAAGTTAGATCATAAGACAGTGAATCATCTCAATACGAGAAGAACAAGTAGGGAATTCAGGTTAAATTCCAAAATTGGGGATTTCAATATGGGAGATGTCATACTTGATTTAGGCTTTGAAGTGAATGTCTTACCTAATAAGACATGGAAGTGCATGGGATAAAGAACATTAGGATACTTACCCGTACATTTGAAATTAGAAAATTAGCATAGAGTAGTACCAATTGGAAGACTTAAAGGTATCATAGTAGACTTGGATGGAGTGTATATTATGGCAGATTTGGAAGTTATAGAAATAGTAGATGGCACAACACCCTACCCAACATTAATAGGACTAGATTAGGAATTTGATAACCATTATGTGATCAACCTGAAGACACAGAAAATGAATTTTGAATCAGGCGAGTACATAGTGATTTCACCATTATATCCTTTAGAAGGAGAAAGGTTTGTAGAGGCAACATGTTTGGACTTGGAAGAAATAAATCAGTTATATGGGACTACTACATTAGAATAATATTATGTCAACCCAAATACAGATGGGGTACTCATTTGGTGAAGAATTACATCGTGTTCCTAATACTTAGATACGGTTCTGTAAGAATAGCAGTAGAGACTACATGAAGTCTCCACAAGGAGGTGTGCAAGAATAGAGTGCACAGTAAGGCGGGTCAGTACACAGGTAAGGGAATCCCCGACTTTTCATGGTTTGAATGACTTAGAATAATTCTTGACAAAATATGAGGAAGAATTTTTGGAAAATTAGAGGTTTTCAGCCATGGACATTGCACTCGAGGCCACACCTACAAGATTAAATACTAGTATCAGTGTAAAAGGTTACTGCACATTAGATTTGGAGTAGAATAGGGGAACAATACATTGCAGAAATATGATGGACAAGGAAGGCCAACTAAGGAGATAGATAAATGCATAACACAATGGAGGTTGACACCACTAGAAGAATGGCGTCATTACTTTATTCATACATTGCAAGTGATACCAGGGAACTATTACATAGAACATGAACTATGTAGAGGCACTACCAAATGGAGTATTACAAAAAAAACATTGTGGTAAATTTATCCTTTGAGACTGAGAACCCAAATATCGATTCAGCCATGAAGCTGACATAGGGAATGATATTTTTATATGAACATAAGGTGGAAATTATCACATACGATCAACAACAAAACAAATAGATAGTTAAGGACTTACTCTCATGTTATCATGTCACAGAGGATACACCAAAATAAGATGGTCCACACAACATCTAGATAACAAGGATTGGAGTTGAACAAAAGGTGGAAGGTCCATATATGGAGTCAGAGGCATTTTATACACCAATTAAGGTCAAGAAAGTCAACATTAGGACAAAATAAAACCCTAAAATTGAAAGCATTGGATACTACTAGGATGATCAGACACTAGAAAGGATAACAAAATTATTGTGTGAATACAATGACTTGTTTCCAACAACCTTTACAGAGATGAAAGGGATAACAAGAGAGTTGGGTGAGATGAAGATACCCCTAAAACCACATGTTAGACCCGTTAGACAGAGACCGTACAAGATGAATCCAATGTATAAGAAAAAATTGAAATAAGAACATGACCGAATGCTAGAAGTTGATATCATAGATCCAGTGGAAGAATTTGAATGGATCAGTCCCATAGTAGTCTAGGAAAATAAGCAAGGGGGAATACGAATTTGTGTAGATCTAAGGAAATTAAATGATGCTTTCTTACATGATCCTTTCCCTACCCCTTTTACAGATGAGGTCTTAGATAATATGGGAGGCCAAGAATCATATTCATTCATTGATGAATTCTCATGTTATCATTGGATTAAAATAGCTCAATAGGATAGGCATAAGATTACATTTTCTATAGAATGGGGATCCTAATTGTATATAGTTATGCCCTCTGTACTGAAGAATGCACTAGCTATGTTTTCAATGGTAGTCATAGCTTCTTTTAAATATTTCATACATAAGTTCTTATAAGTATATTTGGATGACTGGACTATTTTTAGTATTTTGAAAGATCATGTAGAAGTATTAAGACTAAGGTTGGACAAGTGCAAGAAATGTCAGATTTCATTAAACATCAAGAAATGTATTTTCAACACAATTTTTGGGATACTATTAGGACATGAGGTATGCAGAAAAGGGTTATTGGTTTACCCTGATAATATTGTTGTAATTTTGAACTTACCACCACCGAATTCAGTGCACCAGTTAAGATCCACACATGGTCATTCGGGGTAATACAAGAAGTTTATCAATGGGTATGCACAGATTACCATGTCGATGGAAAATCTATTGAATAACGACACCAAATTTGAATGGAACGAGGACTATAAGTAGGGATTGGATACTTTGAAGGAGAAGATGGTGACAACATCTATTTTAGTGTTTCTGGATTGGGAAAAKACATTTCATGTGCATGTAGATSCATCAAYAATAAAACTTGGATAAATTGTGGTGCAACCAGGAGCAKGTGACTGAGATCATCCTATAGATTTTGCAAGGAGGAAGTTATCMGAMTCAGAGAATAATTACAACAAAGAAGAAAGAGAAGGTCTAGCCATGGTGTATGCATTGTAGAAATCCAGACATTACTTATTGGGAAAGCACTTTAAAATGTTCATAGATCATTCTACTCTCAAATATCTAGTAAAAAAGCCAGYGTTGGGGGGGAGGATCTATATATGGMTATTATTGTTCCAAGAATTTGRTTTTGAAGTAATAGTTAAACCWGGRAAACTGAATGCAKGACAAGATCACTTAACAAGGATAACCAATGGAGAYRAACATACTATCTTAGAWGACAACTTCCCTTATCYAGAGTTATTTTCAGGAAAGATAGTTGATGATTACTTTGTTGATATCATTGMATTMTTGTGCACAAGAATTGYGCCAAAGGATTTTAGTACCACACAGAAGAAAAACCTGGTAGTTAGAGTTGTTGACTATGAACTCATTTCTGGTCATTTATACAAGTTAGGTGCAAATAGCATATTGAGAAGGTGTGTTATGGAAAATGAACGACCCATGGTTCTATAAGAATATCATGAATGTATAGATGGAGGATGCTATGCAGGAAAGGATACCGCGCAAAAGGCATTGCACCCAGGTTTATGGTGGTCGAAAATTCATAAGGATGAAAACGAATATTTCCAGAATTGTGATGTCTTTCAGAGAGTTGGAAAACCCAACAGGAGAGATGAGATGCCCCTAAGACCCGAAATAACTCTTCTAATATTTTACAAGTGGGAAATATATTTTTTCAGACCTATTAATACACCATCAAGAAGGTCAGGAGCAAGATACATCATTACTATGAAAAAATATTTTTCTAGATGGGCAAAAGTAGCACCAATCAAGGATTGCGGCACAGAGACAACAACACTGTTCTTATTTGAGCAGGTGATTAAAAGATTCAGATGTCCTAGGATTTTCATGAGTGACCAAGGAAACCATTTTATTAATAGTACCGTCCAAGCTATGACTGGGGAGTTTGAAGTCTATCACCAAAAGCGTACACCATATCATCCTCAAGAAAATGGGACAGTAGAAGAATTCATAAAAATTTTGGTGAATGTCTTGACAAAGATTTGTAATGTGAACATAGATTATTGGGATTTAAAAATACCACCAGTATTATGGGCATACGGGACTACATGTAAGAAGTTGAAAGGACATACACCATTCAAATTGGTGTATGAACAAGAAGCAGTGGTGCCATTAAAATTTTTGGTACGTAGTCTACGTGTGGAATCAATTACAAATATGACAAAAAGAGGTGCAGTGAAATAAATGTTAAGTCAACTTATGGAACTTGAAGAAGACAAGATTCTAGTAGGATTCCACCAAGAGGTGCATAAAGAAAGGGAAAAATCCTGGCATGACAGACACATAAATAAGAAGAGCTTTAAGGAGGGAGATCTAGTTCTCCTTTATGACAACAAATTTTTGCAACATCCTGGTAAAGTCAAAATGCATTGGCTAGGTCCCTATGAAGTGAAGTATCTCACAGATGGAGGATCTATGCAGCTGAAGGACTTGAAAATAACATAAATGCAAGGAATGGTGAATGAGAGTCAACTAAAACTGTATAGGGACAATCGACATACCAACTCTCAGTAGTTGTAGTGCAGTAAGGAAGCCACGTGTATAGTGTACTATAGTAGAAATTAAGAAAGAAAACTTATGAAAATACATAAAAGTAGAAAAAGAAGAAAAATGAAGATAAAATAGAAAAATGAAGAAAAACCCAAAAATAAGTAATTAGGAGGAAGAAGCGACTCAAGAATGACTTCATGCAACAACTAGTGTGAAAAAATCTGTAAGATTACATGCAGGAAAATCAGACATTACGCAAATGAACAGAAAAAAGTGAAAAATACGACAGAACATTAATGACAGGGTCTATAATGAGGGAAACACATGGGCAATTTTGACACTTTTCATTTTTTGAGTGAATAGAGAGCTAAAGAGCACAAACTAGGATAAATTGTGTGAGGAAGATAACAATTGACCACTCAACATACAACATGACACCTTTGAAGGTTGATGCCCCATGGTGATATGTTAGGGTTACTCGATAGGATGGAAGAAGGAAGGAAAGAATGATAGAGCTTGATAATGTTGAAAAATTGGAAGAATTCACAACCTCAACGACATAATCAATCAGCCTGACCAATATAGAGGAAGAAACATCGACAACTTCATAAGTCAAAATGGGTCATATCTTCGAAAACCCCAATGGAGGTGCAAACCCTAACCCGATAACTCCTGCAGAACCTAAGGGAATGAAGGCACAAGAATAGGGACATTTCGTAGAGGATGTGTTGGTCGAGGATATTACAAACTAGTTGGAGACTGAAGGAGAGGAAGAAGACGCGCAAAAAAAAGTGCTAGAAGGCCACCCAACCATAGGCCATAAAAGAAAGGCATCAGACAAAGTAGAGATCACACTCCTGTACATTCTGGATGTCATGGTCATAGTGCAAGATATGTTGGGAAAAGTGTCGAAGCTTAGATACGTTGACCATGATGTTTGATACGCGAAGAAGTTCCCATACCTTGTGCATGAAACTTATTTGGATGACATGGGGGAGATAGGACCCCTAGGAAGACCCACCTTGGAGCCCGCGTAGTGGATTACAGGGTTGCAAAATTCAGGTATCATGAACTTGTTGGATATACCACATTTTTGGCGCAGTAAGAATGTGGGACTATGTGTGAAGCATTTGTTGGCTAGGGTACATAGAGGTATCTTATGGATGTATAGGCCAATCCCCATTGACGTTGATCTGATTTCCAGGATTACAAGGTTTCCCACTAATGGCTCACATCGCGAAGAGTACCTGGAGAATAAAGCGCGAGAAAAGGAAATTATGGACATAGTGAAAGTGCAATTTGAAACAGATAGGGGGAACCGGGGTATAGTCATCAAAGACATCAACGACATTGTGATGAGGCTCTCCTGCTCACTAATGGCCTAAAAATTGTTAAGGAAGTGTAGGAAGGAAGAGGCCCCTGTAGGAGTCATAGCAGTAGCCGCGCAATGCACAAAAGGAGTAATGTTTAGCCAGGTCCCATACCTATTAAATCAATTTTCGATTGACTAGAAGGATGTGCAATACAATGGAACTGAGTTCCATTATTCCTCTCTCCTCGTACTCATATCTTTGGTAGGTTGGGAGGAACCAAAGTTATTGTATTTTGTAGACAGGAAGGGAAGGTGCTACGCAGCGAGATACAAAACACTCTAGAAATCTAAGGACATTAAGAATCAACAAGGAAACAACACAATGTTTTCCATGTTTCTGGAGGACATGCAACAAGAAACAACACATGTGTGCAGGATTCATGTTGAGGTGGTCCAAGAGAATGAAGGTAATTCCATGTTTAAATAATCCAAACATCACATGTGGATCTAGGCCATAAGGGACCCAAAGAAAAAGTGGTTGGAAATGAAATATTGTGCATCAGGGGAATGTTGGGTATGTGTTATATTCTTTACATGTGTGTGTGTGGTCGCGTCAGATTCGATAACTGCGTCTAACGATACCTATAGTAGTGTATTTATGTGTCTTGTGTGCTAGGTGCTTCCTAGGGGGGGGCAAGTATGCCCCCCCTGGTTACGCACAGCGTTCAGGGCAGCGCCCCAAAAAAAATTTTGGGGCGGTTTTTGCTATTTTTAGTGAATTTTACTATTTTTAGCAGATTTTGCTATTTTTAGCGGTTTTCTAATTTAATTCAAGATTAAGGGATTAGGGTTTTGGTATCTACGGAATACCTAAAAACATTGTATATATTGTATGGTGAATGGTGAAATTGGATATAATGAATATAAGAAAGGTTTTCCCTGATTGAGGGTTTCCGGTATAAATCTCTGTGTACTATGTGAATGAGCCATTGATTAATTTATGTTTTACTTAAGAATCTATATGAACTGATTTACTTCACAAGTTTAAAACTTACAGGGAAGAGGTCGATTGGACTATCAAAGACTGGCCCTCTTAGTGGAAGGGGCCAACAATAAAGAAAAAATCCAAACCCAAGGAGCAAGCGGAGGCAGGCACATAGACAAAGAAAAGTAGTCCAACTGAAAACACCAAAAAGAATGCAGAGAGTGCTCAAGTGTCATGAAGCAACGCAACAACAAAAAATACTAGGAAGAAAGAAATAGTGTCAAGGGTGGAAATACAGGGCAATGACAAGAATGGGAAACTTCTCAGCCCAAAGAAAAGGATGCATAGAAGAATAATATTGGGGAACATCCCTCACAAATGAAGAGAACTAGAACGCAGGAGGAGGAAACATGAAAGAAAATGAAATACCATAATAAGCCTCCAGTAATCACAATTATAGAAGACGATGCCAAGTTAGTAGTAGAAAAATTCCAAGACGGGGGAGAAGATGTGGTATGCGCAGTAGAGGTGAAAAGGGGGGATATCATGGTTAAGTTGGTGGAATTCCATGAGACTCTACAAAGGCTGCAAATTCCTAGAGTACAACAATTTACAACACAACAGACATAGAAGACACAACAAGCACCTGTGTAGAAGTAACATGAAGAAACAATCGAAATAGTGGTGCAAGGCAGTGACACCTTCAATGTCACACATCAAATGATGAGAATTGATGAGGAGACGACATAGAATCTGGTTGGGGACATATACCAACTTGATATGGTTATGGCACAGATACCCACCAAGGCAATATACGGACTACAAGCAAGTGTGATGCAAGAAGTCCAATCCAGAGCCCATGCAGATGCTAGAAACTTGCAATTTGGTAGGGAGGTTGTGGAAGTGTTACAAATCACTTGTGATCAATTGAACCTCATAAAGGAGGAGGAGAAGAGACATGAAGAGAAATTAGAAAAGTGACTGACAAAAGTCTATAACAACTTACAATACTACACATATGAGCCGAAAGTCACACCAGAAGGGAAATTTCAAAGGATTACACATCCCATGGAGAAATACAAACAATAGGTGATAGAGCTAACATAAAAATTGACTCCTACTACACCCCTAGAAGTCAGGAATCAAAGAGAATAGGAGGATACTGTGCACATCCATAATATTGCCTAGGAAGTTAAGGCAATAAAATAATTGTATGATTGGACTACTCAAATGTGGACCATCATGGAAGAAGACAAGAAAATACAACAACTAGACCAGAAGCAATAGAATATAGATGTCGGCATTCAGGACTTAAAGAAACAACTGAAGGAAATCGCCATCCTATAGAGGATGAGGAGTGTGTAGGATATGAAGAACCTGCATGAAGAGATGAAGGTTGCACATGCTGACCAGCAAGTAAGATAGGCTTAGCTAAAGCCATTACAGTAGGAAGCAGAAAGGATGATAGAAAAACTGCAACCATAGAAAAGGAAAATAGAGAAAATGCATACAAAATGCAAAGAAGAGATAACAAAGCACATTACAACGCAGAGTGTAAAGAAGATGGTAGAGGAGAGAACACAAGTTAAAGAGAGTGTCACCCAATTTTCAAATGTGTTCCAGGAGTTGCAACTAGCCATCCAGAGTGTAAAATAATGTTGAGCGGCTCAGGACGAGCCACATGTCAGTGTTGGAGGCCTGTGGAGTAGGATTATTTTGGGAGAGAAAACCTACTTTTGGGAATAGGCCTATTTTGGGAAAGAGAAGCCTATTTTTGGAGTGCATGCCATATGTGGCAGAAAAACAACATGCAGAAGATGAAGGAAAAGAGATGGGAAGAAGATGATGGAAAAGAAGCATGCAGAAGAAGGAGGAAAATCAACATGGCACACATGTAAACAAACCTAGCTATGTTAGGGTTAGGGTTTTTGAGATGAATTTAATGGTTATAAGCCAATAGAATAGTATAAATAAGGGCCTAGGAGGTCTAAGAGAGGTTGTTCATTTGGTCAAGGAGATATAGTTTGGTCTAAATAAGATAGTTTTTTAGGGTTAGTTCACAAGCTGTGGAGCCTGGTGTCGTCTATTCCGCCTCACGGAGGGTAGTTACCCTCCTTTTTGTTGTAATCCTAAATAATGTAATGCATGAAACACAAATTTTGTAGAAGAATGAATAAAAGAGCAGAAGAGACAGATATTTGTGGATGTAGCCCCAGGGGGTTGAACCACAATAAATCTATTGTGTTTATGTGTCTGAATGGATTTTTTATTGTTATGTTATTTATCAATTAAAGAATCAATGGTTAACTTAGATTATGACATCATGCATGCACAGTTGGGTTAAGGAATGAATACTATATTTAAACGAATGGATAATAATGTTGATTCATGAGGAAAAGGAACACAATGCAGTCTCAATCCCTTCCCTGACTGCAGACACCTAAGTCTTGCAATCCCCCATAATCTATCTCAGGTGATACTGTGATGTTCACTTAGTGCACACCATTTCCTTCTAGTTTACCAGGAGGGTTGATAGTTTGAGGGTTTTTTTGGAAACCTTTGAGATTAGATCTAGGTCATCCCAAGAATCCAATAATATTGAATTTTTCAAATGCTTCTGACTTCTTCCTGAGAAAACATACTACGGTCATTCTTCTATAATCATCAACCATTAGCATAAATTACTACTCACCTTTCAATCCTTTGGTTATAGTATATCCAACTAGATCAATATGCACAATTTCAAGTGGCTTTGTTGTGGAGTACTCCTTTGACTTGAAATTTATCTTGGTCTATTTTCCCTGTAGACAATGATTTCATAGAATGTTTGTTGGCTTCGAGATCTCAAGAATTTCTCTTACTACTTCCTTTCTGCTGACTTTGACAAGATTATCAAAATTTACGTGACCCATTCTCCTATGTCAGATCCAACTTTCATCGTCCTTTCTTTTTTGTAAGTAAGTAATGTATTATATCAAGAACCTGCCATAGCCAAAAAAGAGTTACAAAACATAGTATTTGGTCTGTTGAGATTTCTGGGTTGCCCCAACAGAGGGGAAACCAGCCCAATTAGCAACCTAGTCAGCTTGAGAAAAGTAGTAACCATTCATTGTAATGTCTGAAAACAAAGTGAACCTCCATCTAAAGCAGCTAACAGATGACATGACTTCTAAACAAACATAAACTAGACACCTGACGCATAACCTGGCCAGGTGGTGTTGAGGTCACTTGTCCAAGGTTCCTCCTCTACAATTGTCGTCCCTTCACCCCATTGCTCCTCGGCCTCCTCCTTCTTCTCAGCACCATGGTCGTGCCTCGCAATGCCCTGCTCAACCATGGTTGCGCTACCAGTTACCTTCAAGGGCGGTTCTGCTGCACCCTGCATGACCACATCTCCAGTCATGGTGGTTGCGCCCTGTGCCTGTGTCGAAGTCGCACTCTCCTTTGCCTCGTCGTCTGCTGTGTTTGCGTCGGGAGCCTGCTTGAAGGTTGCATCTACCAGGGTTGAGAGGAAGGTCTCATGCAGCGAGGAAAGGAGTTGGAGGAAGAGTGTGACCTTATCATTCGAAATCTGCAGTCGGAACTACAGGTCCTCAATGCCCTGGCGAAGCTCGAATACAAGGCCGTAGAGAATGGCCAATTTATCTTTTACCTGATTGCTCATGGTTGCATCAATGGAAGGGATCCCAGAGATTCCAAAAGCCCGCATCGGAGGTGGTGGTTCTTCGCCTAAGGTGCATGGGAAAGCCGAGCATTGAGTGGAGTGCGGTTCAGTCCCGGTGGGAGCAAGGAGTAAACGCAGAGAAGAACATGGCGACCGGGGAATCAATTCCAGGGAATTTAAGATTGCAATGGGCGGAACTGGAAGAGTGTGGCTGGCCTGCGCCTCCTGGAGGTGACGGGAGGGTACAGAGGGAGACATATCATGTGATAAGAAGGAGGGTCGCCGAGGTCTCCATGGAGAACCCCGTCGTGGTTTCCCTCTCAGACGCCGCCTGTGCTTAGGCATCGCGTACACGCAGCGAAGGTCGCAGAAATGGTCACGGTGGGGAGCCTCCAGGGACCAGTATGTATGCTTAAACGCCAACCATGGCCGCGGGGGAGGAAGATCTGCTAGCCACCAGCAGAAGCAATGACACCAAAGAATAACAACGGAGAAAATCACCCGAGCCATGTCAAAATGCGGAGGTCGAGGGCAATAAACGAGCCTTCCCATCACCATTAGAGCTTCATTAATACTCCTGGAGGGTGGCGAACGGAGGCACGGGCCCGTCACGTGGCTCCGTGCCTCGTTGGCACCCGCCATGCTCCTGCATGCTCCAGCTGGCCCTCACTAACACCCCATCCGGGGACTCATCGTCCTTTCTTAAACAACATATTTCCTTTCCTATTTCATTTAGAACATATATGTTTCTTGGAGTTCTTACAGTTGTAGCTACCAACTTGCCTGATTTTTCTTTCCTTATCTCACACTTCTTTGAATCAAGCACAAGTCTGTGTCCTTGATCACACATTTGACTTACGCTTAACATATTGTGTTTCACGTCTTCAAATAGTAAAACATTTTCTTCCATGGCATCCTTACTTCCAATATTTATTGTACCCTTTCCAATAATCCTCCTTGAGTTGTTATTTCCAAATGAAATTGATTCATCTCTTTAATTCTTCAATGTCATAAACGTGTCTTTATCATTCATCATATGCTTTGAGCATCCACTGTCAACATACCATCCATGTTTCTTTTGTTGAGAATGCAAAGCAAGATTTCATTATTCAGTGTTGAATTGATCCTACTTTATTATCCATATCCTTTGTGGTTCCTACTTGTGACTATTGATATTCTGCTTTGGTTCCCTTGGAGGAATAGTGAGTCTACAATATCTAGACATATGTCTAAAGTTGTTTCACTTGTAGCATTCTACCTCATCACTTAATGATCCAAATCTATTGCATCTTATACTTTGTGCTTCATGAGATATTCCTTGATAACTATTTATTATATATCCTTCATCGTTGCTTTTGTTACTAGTATTGTCTCTACAAGTCACAACATTGTGCCCAAAATTATAACATGAATAACATGAACCAAGAAAAATAGTTTGATACCTGGGAGTGGAAGATCTTCTGAATGGTGTCGCTCTTTTGAATCCTTCTTCTTCTTGAGGTATTTCTATAGCTGGTTGTTGTTGATATTGACTTTTGAATCTTCTTGGTGGTGCAGTGTCTCTATAATCTTCCCCTTGAGTTTTCTTTTCTTCTTCTTTCGAGGGACCTATGACAACTTATGCATAGCTTCTTGGATCTGCTTCTTCCTCTGTTGTTTTGGAGCTTGAAAATTTCTCTTTCTGCATATGATTATATCTCAATCTAGATCTATCATAATAAGGCCTCTGGTTTCTAATGATATTATCTAATATCTTGGTGTTGTTTTGTTGCATATCCTTCTTTTGGAGATCTTTCTTTAGAGTGACTACCTCTTCCTCCAAGCATTCAATGGTTATGTCTCTTTCTTCTAACTGATCTTTGAGTGTTTCTTTTATTATATGTTCTTATACTTGGAATTTCAAATTCATAATCATCTTCTCTAACTCTTCAGAGTTGGAATTCTGAGAATTTTCATTCTTCTTTAGTTTTGCATGGAGTAACTTATTTTTCTTCTTTTCCCTTTTTATTACTTCTATGGAACTTAAAAATTCTTTTCTTTAATCAAATTCTTTCTCTTCATATTCTTCTTCGGAGCCTTCATCATCGGAGTATTTTGTTTCCATGAACATAACCCTTTCTCTATCATTGTCATTGACTTCATCTTCATCTAGCAAATAATTGCCTTCCTTGGTGCAAATGTTTTTCTTGAAAAACTTCTTTTTGTTTCTTCTACCCTTTTGAATTTTATTTTTGGGGTCATCTTCTTCTTCATTTCTTTTGTTTTTCTCATAAGGAAATTTATTATCAAAATGACCAACACCATCACAATTAAAACAAATCAATGGAAGCTTACCTTTGTATTTATTGGTTCCCTTTTTCAGCCCTTTGACGAAGTTAACTATCTCTTCATCTTCCTCTGAATCATCGTTCCAGCTACATTCTAACTTTGTCTTATGTTTTTCTTTATTCTTCATTTTCTTGGATTCCTTGAATGGTGCTTCCTTTGTGACTGGATTTTCCTCCTCTGTCTTCATTTCATAAGTTGTGAGTATCCCATGAAGCTCATCCATGCTCAAGGTGTCTATATTTGTTCTCTCTTCCAGGGATAAAATCTTCAGATCATATATCCTAGGTAGAGATCTCAATACCTTTTGAATAATGATTATTTCCTTCATTTCTTCTCCCAAACCCTTGATGGCATTGAATGTCTCATCAACTCATAGAAATTAGGAGGAAACTTTTTCATCTTCCCTTATCTTCAATTGTTCGAACTTGAATCTAAATGTTTGAAGTTTGGCTCCTTTAACTTTGGCATCTTCGTCGTAGATATTATTCAGTTTGTCCCGGATTTCTTTTGCAAATTCACAGTACACAACTATGGTGTATACTGATCCAGTCAACCTATTCAAGATATCATTTTTGACTCTAGAATCATTGTCTTCAAGTTTCTTTCCATACTTATATGGCGAGGCAGTGGCTGGTGCTTTGTATCCATCTACTATTTCTCGCCAAACATCGAATCCAAGTTCCTATATATATGTTTTCATTATTTTACTCTATAATTCATAGTTATCACCATCAAATTGTGGCACCCCAATTATAGCATGATCCATGATCTCCTTCAAGTGGTTACATTGCTTCTTGAAGGACCTTCTCTGATACGATTTTTAGATTACTAAGAGGGGGTGAATCAATAATGAGCAATTTTATTCCTTTAACCAGAGTTTACTCTTCAACAATATTTATCATTTTATCTTCAACATCCAATAGATCATCAACATTATAATCATAAACAACATCACATCACAATATATACACAGTAAACCATTATTTACGTGGAAACCCAAATGGGAGAAAACTAAAGAATGCTTTTCTTATATATTTATCAAAATAAAACATTCATTGGAAGCACCAACTTCCGATTTTCCAGCTACAACTAGAAGGAGGCTCCAACCCCCTATTTCCAGTCTCCAACCTGAAGGAAGCTACAACTCCCTCATTCTCTGGATCCAACCAGAAGGCGACTACGACACCCTAGGTTCTTCGGCTAAAACCACCTTTACTTGCCTCATCCAACCAACCTAAAATATAAGTGCCAAATGTAGATGACTTGTCATTGTCACTTAATCAAATAACCTATAGTTGCCACTATCACAACCTATTCCTGTCACTGTCACAACCTATTCCTGTCACTGAATGTTTGTCACAACATGCACCATTCTTATTTCAAAACTTCTCTACTTATCTGCGACCTATCTATACTACAACACATGGATTTCCACAGCTTCACTCACTGCAACTCGTGGACTACCACAATGATCTGTCAATTTATCTATCACAACGTATGTCACAAATCTATCACTTTCATTGTCTCTGTCATAACTATGTCATTGTCTCATCAACCTGTATCTAATCATCAACCATGTAAACATATTCCATACCATACATTAAGTATATACCAACATACATACTATCTCATGCATCAATCATGAATCAAAATATACATCAACAATGAATAGTGGGTCATGATCTAGAGCATCAGCCATGTATAACTTGTGCCATACCATAAATCAACCATATTCAGATCAGTACCATATCATCAAGGAAGCATCTCTAATAACCTATGCATGTCCCTCATGCATACATCACTATACAACATAGATATCCCTCAACCAAGTACAGGTAGTTCTAAGTTTTGAACTATACGACCCATATCAATATTGTATCATTCATAAGAGTGTTTCTCACTCATCCAACTATCCAACATATACCATATCCAAATACCAAATCTACCATACCAAGTATGCCTCAAGCATACACCATACCATGACAAGAAATAACCATCAAAACAAATATACAATCATACCAATACCTATGAAGTTGAACTGAAACATTAAGATGTTGACATGTACAGTTCCTTCAGACCTTTAGGGACCTAGTACCAACATCTACTCAAACCTTCATTAGATTTTTAGAGATACTTGACCTTCTCTTGTATAGCCCGCAAATATCTACACTTTCCTTTATTTCATCTCGTGTACATCTATTCCCTTCTGACCTACAACCCATGGATACCTCAGAAGATAACATTTTCTACAACCCCGAGACTTTCTCATTCCTCCTTCGACTTTCCTTTGCTACCTCAGAAAATATGTCATCACAACCTTAACAAAAGATCACTAGTTCATAAGATAGATAATCAATGAATGAGTGTGTGAGTGTACTTGTGATTTACTCTTTGAGGTTCTTATATACTTGTGCTAGGTAACTCCTCTCCTTAATTTAGGGATTCTAGGGTTTTCTTGTTACAACAACTTTACCCCTTTGACCAAGACTTATAAAAAAAACTAGGGGAATCTTTTCCACTCTTCGAGGCTTCCAACTTTACAAAACTATATCTCTCTATCCTTGAGGTACCACATGGCGTTCCACATATCACCGGAAACAACTCGATCAATACTATCCATCTATGAGTGTATTGTATGCATTAACTCTATCCTTCATGTCCATATTTCTCTTTCAACTTTGGGTACCTTAACCATGCTTAGGGGTTTCTTGTAGACTTATTCAAAGCATCTTCTCGTGAGTGCCATGATTAAAGATACACCATAAGGGGGCCACTTTGGAAACTTCTCCAAATATATTGATCACATCAGTTGACATTAATCCAATATTAGTTGACATCAATGAAAACTAATTGTCCAACAAATATCCAAGAAAGAGCCTCTCCTGATGGATTATCCAGCAATACTGAGAGGGGGCGGGGGGTGAATCAGTATTGCCTACTTTTTATTTTTAACTTCATCCATATTAAGCACACATATTAATTATTCAATTAATAAATATATTATGAACAACAAAACCTTACGAACACAATATTTTATCGTGGAACCCAACAAGGAAAACCACCAACACTTTTCTATTAACTACAAAATTCCTTTTCTTACAAGTTACATAGAAGGAAGATATTCTTCCTTTTCGATCAGGACCAACTGATCAGGATGCACCCATACCCTTGCTCACTAGCACCAACTGGTAGGAGGCTACGACCCCCTGTTTAGTTAACCACAACTGAAAAGGAAGCACCAACTCCCTCTTTTCACCAGCACCAACTGGTAGGAGGCTTTGACCCCCTGTTTTGTCAGCTACCACTAACAAGGAAGCACCAACTCCTTATAGGCTCCAACCTACCCTTGCACCACCCAACCACCCTTATATTAAAATGCAAATCAATCTCTTCTTCTCTACATTGAATTTGACTCATGCAACCATTGTTGTAATTTCTACTTGACTGCTGCAACCTTTTCTTGTATGGTCTTCTATATCAAGTACTGGATTGCATAACTACTTCTATGTATTCTTCTGTTCTTGATATTCGATAAGACATTGACAGGGCACCTTAGAACGAACAATTCTTCATCTTGGACTCTGCTCCTATTTTTTATCTTCTAAAATGAACCACAGAGACACTTTCTTCTCACCACTTTTTCTCGTTTATATATTCTTCGAACTAGTGCGAAGTTTAAAACATTGTGCCTCTTTATTTGAACCATTGTACATTTTCATTTCAAATGATAATCTAAGCTTTAATTAATATTTTTTTTCCTTTTTATTCATTATCCATGTTTTTCATGATTTAACTCTCTTTTAATCATGACTGTATATCGGTTCATTTTTGTCATAAATTGATCACATTCATGGATCAATTAAATCCTTTATACTCGATCCCTAATCTCTGTTATATTCACAGAGACCAGATTCCATGAAGGCACTTCCTTCAAACCATCACATATGACCGTGCATTACAGAACCACGGGCTAACCAACTATAGCGAGATATAATAAAACACTTATAGCATATGACCATCGATGGTGACCGAATGCTAAACCTAAACGAGTGTTTGAGCGATTTACCAAATCAACAGCCATGATTCGATCTTCATATGAGATGGACATCTGAAATGATTTCAGCACTTTGACCTTTAGGTCTTCGTGACTTGCAACATTACAAAACTTCCAATTACGATATCGCCGTTACAATCAGACGATTCACGTTTATATTTGCGAAGACAGATCAATGGTCAGCTTTAACATTACACTCATCATTTTACTGCTAAATCTAATGGCCAAAGATTAATCATTCATCAAGATAGATGGCCACCATTTACTCCAGATCTCTGGACTGCTTACGTCACTTGATGATGTGTCACGAATCGAGTAGCTGCCACGTGTCCCTTTGATTCATGATTTGTACGTACCTAAAATGATGAATCAACTTGACACTTGTCATTGTCTAATTGCACCACTTGTCCTTGATGACGTAGTCTGCTGACATGGTATGTCACATGTCCTTATTGAATCAACGGTCCTCATTCTCCTTTTGATCGACAGTTGTGATCAAATTGTGACTTCACATGTCGAGTGTTTGAACGTGAGCCACCACTGACTCTTCCAACTCCTTATATCTGAAATACTTTAGATGAATGGTCCACAGTCCTTTTTAATCCAATGGTCTAGATCTTATCGGGACTTCTTCATTCTGCAAGTCAGTGACACATTAAACCTTTCACCGCGTGCCCTCCTTGACAAGGGACGATCCCGATCATTTTGAAGCTTGTCTTGTGCACCTTCCTCTGGATCCAATGGTTTGACAAGAAATCGGGTTTGATCTGATAGATGATGGGTATTTGAATATTCGAACTCACAACCTCTTTACCTCGCTAATCATATTTTCTCTAGATCAACGGCCGATATCTCTCCCTCTGATCAGCGACTGCGATCATGTCACGAGCTCGCACCTCGCAAGTTCATGCAAATCTTCCTTTGACTTCTCTGAATCTGCGAGTCAACGAAATTCTAATCACTCGCCACGTGTCCTCTATCTTAGATGGCCTAGATTTGATTTAGACAATCTGACGCTTGAGATCTTCTTCGGACGATATGATGATTGTGATTTACATTGGATGATATGACAGTCGAGATCTATTCTTTGATGCAACTCTTGTAGCTTTATCATCTCCTTCCAATTTAACATGATCCAATCGTTCAGATCTTATTGCAAGTTTTCATATCGTGAGTTCCTACATCTCTTCCTTTGACTTCTCCAGCTCATGAGTCAGCAAAATGCCAATCGCTCGCCATGTGTCCTCTCAATCCAATGGTTCAGATTAGAATCTAGGATCGATAACTCAATCCGTCTGTGATGCAAATCTGCTAGCTTTTCCTGTCCTTCCAATCAAACACGATCCGACAGTCAATATATTCCATTGGTCCTTTAGCCCACGGTCACTCACATGACCGATGCGTGTTATGTTAGATGATCAACGCAGTCAACCTCTTGATCCGACGACTGTTGAGGCTTATTAATTCGCTAAATCTCCTGAGCTTTATATAGTCAGTCACTATTTCTCCTAATCTTTGATCTTTGCATTTTCTAACCCTCCTAAGCTTTTATCATAAGATTGTTGATCCTATCATGATCAACAATAATCACAAATTTCTTCTGCTACCTGATATACTATGCAATGTGCTTTTCCTTCTGAGCTTTGATCTTCATATTGTTCGCTCATCCTGTTTTCTCCTCCTCCTAATCTTGCGCTATCGATCTCTACACACTGTTTGACATCTTATGTTGACTGGTATACTGTTGACTTCAATGACAACACATCTATGGTAATTCATCATTAACAACAGATCATCACATCGACTTTTGACATCAATCACAATATATCCAACAATATCCCCCTTTGTCATTGAGGGAAGCACACTAACTTCATATACAAAACTCCCCCTGTGATGATGCCTTCCTTTTATGAATTTTTCCTTTTATTAAGTTTCTCTCCCCCTTTGACATCAATGGAAAAGGGTTTCTTCTCATATGATCTTTCAGTATAATTACTTCTCTGACCACTGATAAATCTCTGTATGTTACTAACCATACTGAACTTGGGTAACTCTTCCTACGGACATGTTCTTCCAGTCATATTTTAATGACTCCCCCTGTTAATATGATCTCTCTCTGCTTCTGAATACTCTCCCCCTTTGTTTCTGAAAAGGTAGCTCTTCCTGACAAGGTTTCATCCCCTGTTGATTTACTAACTTCTTATCTCAGTTGATTGGGATTTTTTGTGTTTCATATGAGTAGTCTTCTTGATACCAATTTTTGTAGTG
>ML821774.1:0-16944 GCA_009831015.1 Picea engelmannii | reverse complement strand
AAGCGTCTTCCCGTGAGGGCTTTCACCATAAGGGGACCACTTTGGAGTTCATCCATATTTACTTCTTATCAACCATGAAAAAACAATAATGAGTCATATTTACATCAAACACTATTGGATCCATTACCCAAAACTTTGTGCTACAGGTCTTTCTTCAAGGGTTGACATCAATGACAACCACCCTTAATCAACAGTATATATATATATATATATATATATATATATATATAACTAGTAATTTAAGAGGTTAGCTTAATTAGTTTGCATCAATGTTTTTGGGAATTTAGACAATCGGTTGTCCATTTTAAAAGGCTTCTAGGTTGCTAGATCCATTGGAGATGTCATTGGTAAATATGAAGAAACATCATTTAATTTCTTTACAAATTTTGTGTTGAAATAATATATATATATATATATGATGATGATGATGATGATTGAAACCAATACTCATCTATTATACCTTAAGAAAAGTGAGATATTACTTGGACATCTTTAGAATGTTATTTCGATGGTAGAAAAACATGAGGAGAAGCATTCAGAGATCATTGCAATTTTGATGACTTAGAAGGTTAGGAAGGTCATTATTGTGAAGAATATTTTGAAATTGAGATCTAATTTGCATATAAGGAGGACACTCTAGGAGAAAGTGTTTTTCATATTTAACCATTTGAGTGTCACAAAGGTGACAAATTCTTTCATGCCATGATGTTTTGGGAGTTGTCCAAAGTCCAATTTCACTATGCAACTCATGTGAATTAGTTCTTATTTTATCAATATTGATTACGTTCCTTAAGCTAGTGAGAAAAAAGAGATGCTTTTGATCTTAAAGATTAGGGTTGAACACCTCCTTATAGTATCTTAATTTTATTTTATACTTTAATTCATTATTGCACCAATGATTATCCTTAAATTTATATTTAATAATATTTTTAATATCATCGATATTCTACAAAATAACTTCTACCTTTATTCCCTATTGATTTAGAAAAGACTTTGCATCATTGTGCCATTCCCTCTTAAGCTACTGATTATCTTGGTCAGAGTCTCAATAAATTTTGGTGGCCTTGTGTCATCAAAGTTGTTTATCTTATTCTTTTACAATAAGTACCTAATCATAGTTGTTCTCTCAATGGGGGAAATGATCGTTTATATGAGGAGTATAGGATAGGGTGTGTTTCCTTTAATTTAGGGATTATAAGTGATAAAATTCTTTTGGATCTACTCTATCTTTCTCCAAAATTCATGAGAGATATTGCATTCCCAAAAATTCACATCCATGTAAGATAAAAGGAGTGAAAAGAGTATGAAAGAGGATCTTTTTCTTCTCCTGTAGCCAAAGGTCCACTAATTTATAATTTTTTTCAAGCCCATAATAATCATTTCACCCTCCATTTATCCTTTTCTCAATGTTATAGTTCCAATTGAATTTGTGTTGAATATCAATTCAAGATACTCATATGAATGCACTTTCTCCAAGCTATTGTTTTCATGCATGAAACTATCGTAGGTTATATTTTGGGATTTAATTATCATAACCTTTGTTTTGTTAGTGTTCATCGTCATCCATGTACTAAATTAGAAGTCCTTGAGGATTATAAAATTTCTTTTGAGGTCATAGGAATTCCTTTCAATCAGAGAAATATCATTAGAATATGGGAGAAGGATGATGGCTATACTAGCAAGATTCGGTTCAACACAAGATGCAGTTTCCAAAGAATCTTCTAACTTGTCAATGTATATTCCAAAAAGGGTAGGGGATAGACGAAAACCTTATTTGACTCCAATATTAAAGTTAATTTCTAGTGACCATCCCTCAGTGGTTTTAAACTTGGCAAAAATAGTCTCATACAACCGTACCACAACAACTCTCACCTTGGAGGGAAATTTTATCTCTTCTAACATGTTCCAAAGGTTTTGAAATTATATATGTGTGTGTGTGTGTGTGTGTGTGTGTGTAACATAAATCCATTTTACCTTTATACATTTTAAGTTATTGAAAATTTGAAGTTGGATTTCTTTCTATGTCATTCATTATATTTAATAAATTGAAAATTAAAATAAATTAATAGTATAGTATATAGGGGCTTCCGCAGTGCAAGATATTAGATATTATTTTTGGGATTAATTGCGTAGTGTAAGTCATTAATCTAAGACCCATATTCATGAGTATTAGTCTCAACTGACCAATAATTCTCATGATTTGAATAGTCCACTTAGCACTCATTGCATCGGGTTATGCTCACAGGGGTGAAGAAATGGGATTGAAGCCAACGAAATGAATCGCATAGCATCAATCATCACTTCCGGGGTTTGCACCCGATAACCAGGACTTCCCAGGTGGTCACCCATCCCAAGACGCCTCTGGCTCAAGCGCACTTAACTGTGGAGTTTTCCCCACAATCAAGCCCACTTAGCTTGCTACCCCATTTGCAAAACCTTAGCAAGTATTGTGCCTTATGAACTACCCAGTTAGAGCTCCCTTGACTCTTATTATTTAAGTATATAGGGGCTTCCGCAGTGCAAGATATTAGATATTATTTTTGGGATTAACTGCGTAGTGTAAGTCATTAATCTATGACCCATATTCATGCGTATTAGTCTCAACTGACCAATAATTCTCATGATTTGAATAGTCCACTTAGCACTCATTGCATCGGGTGATTCTCACAGGGGTGAAGAAATGGGATTGAAGCCAACGAAATGAATCGTATAGCATCAATCATCACTTCCGGGGCTTGCACCCAGTAACCAGGACTTCCCAGGTGGTCACCCATCCCAAGACGCCTCTGGCTCAAGCACGCTTAACTGTGGAGTTTTCCCCACAATCAAGCCCACTTAGCTTGCTACCCCATTTACAAAACCTTAGCAAGTATTGTGCCTTATGAACTACCCAGTTAGAGCTCCCTTGACTCTTATTATTTAAGTATATATGGGCTTCCACAGTGCAAGATATTAGATATTATTTTTGGGATTAACTGCGTAGTGTAAGTCATTAATCTATGACCCATATTCATGAGTATTAGTCTCAACTGACCAATAATTCTCATGATTTGAATAGTCCACTTAGCACTCATTGCATCGGGTGATGCTCACATGGGTGAAGAAATGGGATTGAAGCCAATGAAATGAATCGCATAGCATCAATCATCACTTCTGGGGCTTGCACCCGGTAACCAAGACTCCCCAGGTGGTCACCCATCCCAAGACGCCTCTGGCTCAAGCGCTCTTAACTGTGGAGTTTTCCCCACAATCAAGCCCACTTAGCTTGCTACCCCATTTGCAAAACCTTAGCAAGTATTGTGCCTTATGAACTACCCAGTTAGAGCTCCCTTAACCTTTACAATTAGTTACAAATGAGATAAATTTAAAAAATATAAATTCTTTATTCATCAAAACACCTTTAAGGTAACATAACACCATACAATAATCCTTTCAGTGAGGGAATCAAAAAATATTCACTTACCTCTCAAGATAGAGTGAACTATTAATGAGTTAATATCCAATAAAAAATACTCCAATACCCTCTCCATAACGAGGCCTACATCATTATTCTTAACTAAGTAGAAAATTCTGATCATAATTGTTACGAGGAAAATCTCCCTATGGCTAGGCGTAAACCACAATAGATGGAACGACAGCCAAAAATCAACTCTAATCTCAAATATGGTATATAAATGCAATGCTAAGAATAGAAGGCTAGGATCCTACATCATCTGGACGTTCGAAGAAGACCATCATTGAGCACACGACCCAAAGCTTTATACCTACAACTTGACTTCAACAACCAATATACACAAGCATATGGTGATGATATATCATGTTAGCATATAAATTATCATAATCCATTAAAGTACATGAAAAATATGCCCATGGAAAGAAATACAAATATTTGCAAGATATAAATTGGACGAGAAAAGAGTATTTCTATTAATGTAATCAATATAAGTACATAGGTGACAAACTTCGACAATGACACATATCTAAACCGAGAAACTAAGTCCTTCCATCTGGGCCTCCACCACATCAATCCTCCACAAAGGAAAGCTCACAAGTAGGAGTCATTGAAGTTCTCCATCACAAGATAGAAAAATCTCAGGGGTTGAACAAAAGAAGTTCAAACTTTCAAGGAAAAAGGGATGCAGACTCAATTGAGGTGAAAAACGATCCAGAGTGTCTTTTTTCTCAATGTTGAATTGTCGATCTTCGAAGGCTTAGATATGGCTCAATTTGTAGACTCAAAATGAAATTGAAGGGTCGATTCAAAGCATTTCCAGTATATGGAAGGTCAAGGATCATGGATCACATGACATGGCATGGAAACCCAACATATTTTTTAATTTTTGAGCACAAAACCTTATGTATGCAGACTGTAGTGAAGTAACCTGCATATATGCTAGTTGTCTAACTGGTAGGACACGTATGTGTACACAAATATGTATTTTTATCTATGGAGTGAACAAAAAGGCGACTTCAAGTCTGTAGAGGGAAATGGAAGGCCTTCCAAGCAATATGCATCGAGTGAGGAAGAATTTGTTATAAAATATTCCCCGTAATGTGTGAGGTGAGAGGAGTATATTCAATGGATGAAATATATTATAATTCCGATAATTGGAGTAATTAAGACCGAGTTGGATGTACTAGTTTCTCATGAGAATATCACAATCCATATTGAATTTGTACACATGGCTTAAAATCTGAATTACACTACAGATCAATGTGGATATATATCAAATAGTTTTTCATGGCCGTGAATAGGAAATACAAAGTGGACATGTGACATAGGTTGTCATAGTCACGAACAAGACACAATGGAGTCAAATCTCAAAATCAAGTGAAGATATTTATATACAGTGGAGTACAATATGATATTCCATGATCACTAAAGTCATATAGGTGTTGGTCTAGTGAAAGAAAACAACAGATATGGGGTGTTTCTACTATAAGCTCGAGGTCTTCTACATTATCCTTTGAAGGTGCAATTCAACATCATGTGAATAGAGGAGTTGAATTCGAAAAAAATGAGACTTCATTTGATTACCAGTCATTAAGGTATACAATTAACAAACACAAGACAACCCACTGATAATGAAAGTAGGTTTCTAGCAAATGAGTCAATTCCACAAGTGTGAATAAGGGTGTTGAGGTCGAACACTTGACTAATCCATCGATCAAGAGACATTGATGTATTCCCAACTTTCGATGGTAGGAGAGCCTTCCACTGATGACTACAAGCCTCTAGGTACTCATAGGACACTAGATCTCAATTCCATAATAGATGAGTTGAAGTTGATGGAAGGAGACCTGTTGAAAGGAGAGCATTAAGGCATCTTTCATCATCCAACATGAGGTACAAATCAATAACTTGATGATTAGGAATATCTCAAACGAATAGGATGTTCATGGACCAATGACCATGTGTGTCTCTCGCATGCACCATATGCAAGTAGTGCATGAAAGAGACCCTTTGAATAGTAGTTGATAAGGAAAATTTCTGACAAAGGATAGGAAACCACCAATAGGGCTAATGGAATCCAAGACACTACACAAATTCCAATGTGTGAATATATTTCTTTCCGTCGAGCACAACGAAAACCCCCCAGTGAGTGACTAATGAGGAGATGTCATTTGTTGGGTTCACGGTTACCTACCAATGATGAAAGTAGGCCCATGGTGCAAGGTAGGACAACACTTGCATGTGATTCTGAGATACACTGAGGGTATGACTAACATGCAAAGTCAATAGTTCTAAAGAATGGTCGACACAGACTTTAAAATTCCTTTGAAAATGAGCATGAGAAAAATGGATAAATCAGAAAACATAGACTCAATAATGATGATTGACAAAATCTTGCAACGCAGGAGGCATCAAAAAGCTCTCCATAGAGATTGGAACAATAACCAGTCGGAGGAGTAATCTCTAAGTAACGAGCTCAGCTTCCTAAGGTCATGTTAAACCCAAAACTTGGATGAAAATGGAATCAAGAGTTTGTGCTCTACTCAAATGTGACACGACTACTATCTATAGGAGATAATATTATTTTCCCGCTTGTATTTTTTCATTTTTTCATAGGCAAAAAAATGCTATGATACATGAGAGGAAATGAGTGTCGCGAGTAAGAAACTAGCTCCAAGCAGTGGAACAAAACTATGCTCAATGCAAGGGAATCCATGCACGACATGGATACTTGGGGGGATGTTTCCTCTACGGGTAAAGGGCACCAAGATGCAAAGGATATATGAAAATAATTGCTTGGATATCGATGAGAATTGTTGAGGCAAGAGGCTTATAATGTGAAAGCGGGAGCCAACAATAGGTTAAAAAATGCAAGAAGGATAATGGAATGCAATTACAACTTAACTATAAAAATGTCTTTTTCATAGATTTAGTCCCGTAGGACCAAAAAAGTATAAAATAATACCCAGGAGAAATCTACCAGCCAATGGAGACTAGAGTATTCCTTTTTCATAAGTAGTCTACTTGGTCCAAAAAAGGGTTAAACGTATACCAAAGTAGACATCCTTTCAAATCCATTTAACAAGTGTGAAAGAGAAACATTCACTTGGAAATGTTTTCATTTTTAAGGAGTCTTTAAAAGAGCTTAAATAAGACTCTAGGATGTTGTCTAAGCAACATATATTGGGGGAGGCCAAGGATTCTATGTAGTTCTTTTCTCAAAATCCAACAACTCACTGGTAGTTGACACAATCTTGGGGGAACCCAAATATTTCCAAGTCGAGGATCATAGAATACTTGGAAAGGATCCTGCATATACCATACATCGATGAATGCCCATTATCTGGAAGGGTGGAGACGAAGGAAGGAAAGGCTCTAAAATATCATTCCAATCAAAGGAAACCATCCTAGGAATTGGAATGAGCATACTCGGAGGGAGTAGAATGTCTCTTGTTTAGAAGGTACATAACTAGAAATGATAAGGACATGGTAGAAAGATGCATCAACCCCCAAAAGAAGAGTGGGATTGACCAAAGATTACATCGACAATGTCACTTCCTTAGACTTGTCACTCTCCAAGAGAAGAGTGGGATCGACTGAAGATTGCATCGGTACGACCACTTCTTCAACCATTGGTTGAATAGGATGAAAGGAAACATGGTCAAGAGATGCATCACTCCCTAAAATAGGAGTGGTATCATTCAAAGAGTGCATTGGCATGACCATTGTATCAACCAAAGAAGGATTAGAATGTTGGGAAACCAAAGACGACCAAGAACCCGAAGGGCTACTAGACAAAGATTGCACTTCTCATTCAACTGCAATAGTAGGGGAAAAATGAGTTAGGTGATCTCCTTTGAAAAGAATACAAATGAAATTGGGCTTATGTCGTATACGTCTAGGCTTCTCAATCGTATCAATTCCCCTAGCATGACTTGCAGTGGTTGGTGACATCCACCTAACATGACTTGTAGAGTCTAGTAGCACATATCCAACATGAATTGTAGAGGTTGGTGATGTGCATCCAATGTGACTATGAGTGACTACAGTTGTTCCCCCAGCATGACTGGCAGAGGCTAGTGACAAGTCTCCAACATGACTAACAGAGGTTGGATTCAGGTCTCCAGCATGACTTGTATAGGTTGGTGACAAGTCTCCAACATGACTTGTATAGGTTGGTGACTTAATTCCAGTATGATTCACAGTGATTGGACTTATGCTTCCAGCATGACTTGCAGGAGATGGTTGTGGCATCTGAGACCATGGTCCCAGGAAAGACTGATTTTGTGAGATCATGCACCAAGCAAGGTTCTGGTATACACCATGGCCTAACCCGATAGGATAGTATCCTCCTCCCAACTGATTCATAAAATGTTGTAAGGGCATCATCATCGAGGAAGCTTCTTGTGAGGATACATAGACATGACATGGGTTACTCATGTGAGGATATATGTTTCCCATGGACGAAGGAACTTCATGCAAGGGGTTTCCCATACTATAAAATTGACTCCCCCCAGATGAAACACCAGAGGTAAGAGGGAGGTTCTCCATAATAAAAGAGTTTGCAAGATCTGACATAGTGGAAGAAGGATAGACAGATGGGATATAAGAAGTATAAGGACCACCCATTTGACCACTCCATCTTGAAAAAGTGTAGTTGGGATTGGGTCCATAGGAAGGAGGATTCCAACCTCCTATCGTAGGAGTTGATTGAGGGATATGACCCCCACCAAATGAAAAAGGAGAATAACGAGGCATGATGCCCCCAAACCCAAAACTAGGACTAACATAAGATGAGGAAATGAAGGGCGGCAAGTGTGAATTCATGTATGGCATACGAAAAGAGAATGGATTAGAGGCCCAAGGCATTGACAGAGTATTATTATTTGATGTACCACTCAAAAATACAAAGGGATTCATCCCCATGGACTGATAAAAGACCATGGGTTGGGTAGCACCAAATGAGGGAGTCGTGGGGGCTCCACCAACCATAGCAATCAAGACTCACAACAAAATACAAAACCTTAAGGCCGACTAATAATCAAATAGCACACTCCTAAATAAAGCTAAAGGCCAATGCACTGAAACAGGTATAAATGGATGAAAAGGACCTCCCACCTAAAGTAGATATGCCTCACCCAAGAGGGGCCTAAGACTCCACAAAAATAGAGTGGAGGTTTCAAAATTTGTTATAAGGACCCTCGTAGGCTTCACAGTGTAGTCGGTCACATCCCTTCGGAGAGGAAATCCTCCATAAGGTTTGTGTGATGTCTGACCCTCATCTGACTTATGGTGCCTATAGAATAACCCCTGCAAGTAACCTATGTGGCTACCTGTGTCAAGAACCTAAAGTTACCACGATATAACCAATGCTCAGGCAAACATTCTCAAGTCTGGTCCACCGTATGGGCCCAAAATATCGAAATAACCACCTCTCATGGAGGTAAAGGCACTAGAAAGACCCCCGAATATGAATAGAACCCAAGAAATATCTCTGACACTAGGAAGGTATTAGAGGGATATCTCCGCAACCAACTTCAAGAGACCTCATATTTAACTCTTATGTGAGCGGAGCCTTTTGGGGAAACCAATTATACAATGGGTTTCACCACTCCCTAGTCAGACACATACATTTAGTTTTATATCCTTGGAGAAGTTTACTCACAAAATCCTATTCCAAGGCCCTAGGTCCTATAGTTTTTTGTATACCCTAAAAAATAAAATCGTTTCTAATGAATTTAATTATCCAGGGTTAATTTTAATGGCTTCTTCTTACTCAATAGGTGAAATCATGAAACTGATGGTATTACAACTCATCATATACAAAAAGAAGAAAATATAAAAACATTGCTAAGTACTAGTCTTGAATTTCAAAGAGATGGGATGCTTATAAATGTTATTTCCACAATGTAATCTCTACAAGTTCAATGAAGTGCAATCTTTCTGAATGTGACAAAATCAATGCGAAGTAACCAAAAGATCAAATTCCATAAGTAAAATGCAAGTAAGAAAATATTTTTGTATTTTAGATATAATTAAAAGCAAATGCAAGGACTGAATAACAACCTCACAGGAAGGCCCTAGTGCAAGAAAAAAGAGACAAACCAAGAAGGATACCAAGAAGAAACTACCTAGACCAGTATTCAAGGACAAAAAATGATAAAGATGACAAGAAAGGAGTTCACCCAAAAATTCAACAATAAAAATGATTCCTATCACTCTGAAGGCACTTAATGGTCAAAATAGGGACCCAAGAAGACTCAACAACTAGTAAAACTCACCCAACAAACACCAAACTCAGTCAAAAAGACTTAATAGATGATGTACGTGACTATTCAGGGAACATAGGCGTATATATGCTCCCTAAAGATAGGCAAATCACATATATATGTGGTTGTCAGGGGAAAACCTACATATTCCAAGAAACGACACTGTTAGGGAAGTGTTAAGCCAAGAAATGCATATGCAAGGAAAAATATAGGCTTTCAAGAAACAAGCAACATGGAAAATCATGAAAATAGAGAGAAAATCAAGGAGAAAAACACCCAATACCCCAAAAAGGAGATATACCCAGTGGATTTGCCAATTCTATTACAGGGAAAATCTCTCTATGGATATGGGTAAACCAAAACAGATGGAACGACACCCAAAAATCAACTAGGAAACTATCTCATCCAAGCGTTCAAAGAATACCATCGTTGATCACACAACCCAAAGATTTAAACCTGCAACTTGACTTCAACAACCAAGATACACAAGAATATAGTGATGATATATCATGTTAGCATATAAATGAGAATAATACATTAACATACATGAAAAATATTCCCATGGAAAGTAATACAAATATTTTCAAGATATCAATTGGACGAGAAAGAGTATTTCTATTAATGTAATCGACAAAAGTACATAGGTGACAAACTTTTGCAATGACACATATCAGAACTGAGAAACTAAGTCCCTCTAGATGGGCCTCCACCACTTCAATCCTACACAAAGACAAACTCATAAGTAGCAGTTAATGAAGTTCTCCATCACAAGGTAGGAAAAGCTTGGGGGATGAACACAAGAAGTTTATACTTTCAAGGACAAAGGGATGCAGACTCAATTGAGGTGAAATTTCTCCAGAGTGTCTTTTCTCTCAATGTTGAATTGTCGATCATTGAAGGCTTCTATATGGCTCAATTTATATCCTCCAAATAGAATTTAAAGGTCAATTCAAAGCCTTTCCAGTATATGGAAGGTCAATTCAAAGCCTTTCCAGTATATGGAAGGTCAAGGATCATGGATCAAGTTACATGGCATGGAAACCTGGCATATTTCTTAATTTTTGAGCACCAAACCCGATGTATGCTGGTTGTAGTGGAGTAACCTACGTATACACTAGTTGTCTAGCTGGGAGGGTATGTATGTGTGCAAAAATATGTTTTTTTTATATCTGGAGTGAACAAAAAGGGGACTTCAAGTCTGCAGAGGGAAATTGAAGTCCATCCAAGAAAGATACATGGAGTGAGGAAAAAATTTCTATAACAATAACCCCATGCTAACTACACAGTCGAACTTCTTTAATGAATCCAAATTACATTTATTCATAGTAACTACCATAATGGATATTATTTAATGATAGCTCATAAATAATGGTCTTGGTTTAGCTTCCATTAAATGGCCTCCATTATTTTACTATAATGGTCCCTTTGTCCCCCCATTAGAAATTGCTTCATAGGCTTCCAATATTTTTTGTATTCAATGCTCCATACATAGTCACACTATGTGAACTCCTTCAAGGGAAAAAAATTATTACTTTGAATAACCATTTATTGATATGCTCTATATAATCCATAGCAAGCTCAAGAACAAGCAAGGGGTAATTCTTCCAGATAGTCTTCATACACCATTGGATATTCCTCAGTGATGGAGACTAATATATCCATGTGAGAGGCCATAAGCTAATGTAAGTATGAGATTTATGGTTTTAAGATGAAAAATTTGAAATACACAAAACTCCCTTTATATTGATTAAAATTTCTATTATGACTGCAATTATGAAATTCCATGTCCACTTTACATCTATTGACATTGATTTGGT
Source organism: Picea engelmannii (assembly GCA_009831015.1). NCBI lineage: Eukaryota > Viridiplantae > Streptophyta > Pinopsida > Pinales > Pinaceae > Picea > Picea engelmannii. Next base: position 5,404 of record ML821774.1, on the reverse strand, counting down.
GGAAATATACATTCTCTATCAAAATATATCTACTTTGCAACATGAATAATCATCACAAACAAAAATATAAGAGTTTAATTTAAATTGGTGATATCTCAATTTTCCACACTTTGATTTGAATGATTTTTTTTTCATTGGTATTATTCCAAGATGAACTCAAATACATAATTGGTTTCTTCATATTCCATACAAAAAAAATCATAGGAGTGAATCTATGTTTCGTGACCCTCTTTTTCGATAGAAAAATATGAGAGAGAAAAAAATTTCTCTTTTGGGCCCAAGAAATAGCTCTCATACCGTTTGTAGTGTACCTTAGTATCAAACAAATGTAATCTAGTATAAATATAATGTAGTCTCATGAAATAAAGGCCCACTAAAGTGTTAGGATTTTGTTATGATTAGAGTTTCCTATATAAATATAGATAAGGATGGAGTCCTTCATATAGAGCATGTATTGGAGTATTTTGTATTGGAGCTTAGCTCATTGAAAATTTTCCCTACCTTTAGAGGAAAGTGAATAGGAATGGATGTCGTCTATTAAAGGAGCATTGAACAATGATACCCTACTTTAAGTGTATTTCATAAGTATAGTACTGAGCATTGTTGAATATTTGGTTTGTGATTCAACTTTAAGGGTTAAGGATCATAACAAGTGGTATAAGAACTCTTTGTTGGGCCCAAAAAAGAGAGATTTTTTGTCCTTTTGCATATTTTTCAAGGAAAAAAGAGAACTAAAACACTCAAATCCTTTCTTGTAACTTTTTTTATAGGAATAGTTGGAAATTCAATTCTATTTGCGAAAATAACATTCCTCCTAAGAAAAATATTGTATGGTCGTTCATTGATTTGAGTGATGCAGAAACATGGGATATCATTGGAAAAGCATGAAAAAAGGAGGGTGAATTAGCCTTACCTAAAAATCTAGGAAAATATTTAACGGAACAACTCCTATCAAGTACAAAGTGTACACAAGCCCTAGTTCCAACCTTATCTCTAGAAAGAATGTCACACACCTCGCCTATTGTTGGACAAAAAATATTTCTTTAGTGGGGTATGTTACCCCCTCACTTATAAGGATAACTAGAGGATATTTTTTTCTCGATGATCCACATACCAAATAACAATTTTGATGATGAAATGTTTTACTCTTGATAAACATTTTCCCATAGGTGCCTTCCATTACGTGCTCATCTCACTTACATAAGATGACAAAGTGAATTACACATTGAGTTGCATTGATTTGAAACTTCATATAAAGTCATAATATGAATGTTTTGGGAATGAAAATGGTGATCATGGGTTGAATTGGAAAATGAATCATGATGATTTTAATTTATACTATTTTCCTTGTTTGACCTTGGTGGTCATCATCATCTCCTAGTAAAGTATTGTCACTCTTGGGAAAAGTTGCACTATTGGGGGGCCTTAATAGGGGTAATGTGTCCATATATTTTACCATACATAACATATTCTATGTCTCCTTTGTTTCTTGTCCTTTATTTTGGTTTAGTTGTTACTTTTATCCTAAAAAGTTTCATGCTCTATAATCCCATTAGAAGAAGGAGCTTGAATTCCTGGGGTTGATGCAACTTTATAAAAAAATGATATAGAAAGAGAAGAAGCATTCATTCAAAATACAAGGAAAAGAAGAAAACAAGGAAAACCAAGTCTAAAAACCAAGAAAGAAAGTGAAGCATGAGATATACCCTCTCACTAAGAGACCATCACTCCATGTCCAATGCAATGAATGCATACCTAACAAAGGGACTTATAAAATCAAAATCAAAAGGAATAAATGGTTGAAGAATAGAGAATAAGAAAAGTAGGGGTTTAGAAAGACATAATGTTGAGGAAAGGATAAATCATTTCCTAAATGCTCCCTCTACCAAGGAACTCGTGAGGATGATTATCATACATGGCCCTACATGTAAATGACATCCACCCATGAAGTAAACCCCAATCCATACCACATACCATTTCATACTACTTGATGGGTTTCTTAGGGAATGCTTCTTATCCTAGGTACTAACACACATGATAGGGGTTAATAATGATCCTCCATACCTAAACTTGTCAAATTGTATAACTTTGTAAGCCAGTGTGAAGTTTGAAGATGACACTTTATGAGATTTATCTAATGGATTTTGCAATGACCTGATTCACTTTAAATGTTGTGTTTTAATTATGTATGTTTCCTCTAGTCTTCATGGTGCATTGGACTACATGTTCCCCTCCTCAAATAATGTATTCCTCATAGCCACATGATTTATTAACACTTGTATCCTTTGGAGGATATTGCAACAATACTAGGATACGTTTATGGATGCCATCCCCAACACCTGATTGAGGGTGTTCCACATTTTTTAGAGGATGTTGGACCTTTAAATAAGGAAGATACACTTGGAGAGAGGACTTGGGATCTTTTTTGTGATGATCAGACCTTTAGATGATGGGACATTGCAATTATATGGTGGGATGTTGAACCTTTATCATAATTTAACACCTCTTGATGTGGCATTGCACTTTTTAGGGGATGTTGGGCTTATTGAGGATGATTTGGCACCTTTTTATGAGACATCACACCTATTGGGGACATGACACACCACTTGGAGATGAAACATTGCACCCTTTCATGGAAATGTTTCACTTTTTATCCCCTAGGTACCATTTTGGAGTGGTTCATCCACCCCATGAGGCCACATGTGTGATATATAGAGAACAATTAGCAGTGATGATGTGATGTTTGAGTTAATTTAATTCATCTTGGAGGCATCATTGTGGTTCTTAGTGACCTATCCACTCACGTATGTCTTATATAGATGGTTTGTGAGAGATAAAGGATTTATTTTATGTTTTTAGGGATTCTATTGTGTGATAAGGGTGCTACCTCTCTCATATAAATAAGAAAAGCATTTATCACCTGTAAATCATTGCTACTTGTGGAGATATATCCTTATTTGTATACTTCTACATTCTCTCTTATGAAAAATGTTATGGATGGATAGTTAGAGAGACTTTTTGGAGAAAATGTTCTTCTGGATTATTTGCTACTTCAAATATATTCGTTGCTAGGGTTTTCATGGATGGAAGATTTCTTTAGTAAGTGGTCACTTGTCATCATGTGTTTTTTTTTAAGAATTCATTTAAGTGTAATGTTGATGCTATAGTGTTGCTTGAAAATTCTCTTATATTTTTCTTGAACAAACTATTCTTATTAAAGATCTTGGAAGGTTAATAGTGGAGCACCTTCCCTTGAATTTTCCTTAATATACTAGGATGGCATTCTAGAGTTAGTATTGAACAACCTCTAGATATCACCTTAAAATCCACTCACTTATGGGTGGGTGAAAGCTAATGATGGTCTCTCATGATGCATTAGTGGAAATGAAAACATGGAAAAACAATAGTCTGATAACTTGGAGGGATTATTCAAGCTACTTTTACAATTAATTTGAATATGGTATAAAAACATGAAATATAGGAAATTGAATTATCTTTCCAAATGAATAATTTTTATTTATAGAATTTGTGAGTAACTTTCTCTAATTTGATTTTTTCTAATAGTGGTGTGTTATTTTTCAAGAAAAATATAGTGTTTATGTTTGTGTTAGTGTAGGTATTGAGTACCTTAATTATGGAATTTCCTTTAAAAAAATTGCATAATTGTAGAGAACCCATTGTTCTAGTGTGGTGTATTTTTTTAAAATTTATAACATTAATTTTATATTTTTTAAAATTGATTTGTAAATTGTCATGGATATTCCAATCAAATAGTTCGTCATGACAAATATGATAAATAAATGAAATCTTTACTATTAAGGTTATTTTATCTTTATATCTCAAACTCTTGATTACTGATTTTCTCCTTATGCATGAAATAGATAAAATGAAAAAAATAGAGAAAATGAATAAATACACAAACCATCCACAAATAACACAAGATATGATCTAGGAAACCCAATATGGGAGAAAACATGGCTAGAAGTTGAGGTTGCTCTGTTCTCTTCTCTCTGGTATAGAAATGTTGCAAGTACAAAGAAAGAGGCATACTCTATATGAGTTACCTTTGACCCGTGGCTTATATGGTTACTACAAAATCTCTCTTCCTATGTTATGCTCGCATAATACCACACTCAAATGTTTCCCTCAAATATGGAATACGATACAGTGGAAAGGAATGGAACCCCTTCTCCTCATCGTGGCGCAGTATTTAACATATCTCGATATCCATCTAGGGGTAGGTTTTTTACTTCCTCAACCCTTAATTTTGATAGGGAGTTTGACATTCTAGAATATTGTTGAAATTAAATACATGTATAGCACCATATGAATGCGAAATGAGGGTTGACATGGCATCCTATCGTACCATGGTGGTCGACATAGTAGGTGAACTTGCAGGAGGCATAAGGTTTTCATACGATCTCTGATTAACATGGTATTTTCATCGTTGGAAAGGTATCAATGTGTAGATTAGCGTCACAGGTTCCTAGTTGTTGTAGGAAAGTTTTAAGCCCAAAAAAATTTCGTTTGATGCCTCTGAAAGTTCCCAGAAGGTTCTAGACCCTAATTTTCCAAACTAGGACCTGCCACTAAAATGGCCTTGCAACTTGATCCCTCCATTTTTTTCCACTATAAAAGAATCTAGATATATGAAAAATAATATAATGATCAAATCTAGATCATATTTCCCCATTTAGGGAGTACTTTGGTCCCCAAAATACTTACTAAATGAGGTGAGGAAATTTTTCCTCCACCTTCTCCATGGAGTACCATTTTGTTTTTCTCGAAATTTGTCCTTTAAAACCAATATTCCAAAGGTCATGCTACCCATGTCATGTAGTTTTGGACTGCTTCTGCAAAAGTATGTCCTCTACTAACTCTTTCAGAGCATGTGGTGCTAAATCCTTTATGGAAGGTAGGACCTGCTCCTCCTCCTAATCTGACATGGGAGGCTCATAGAATTTGATAATATCCACATTCACTACTAAGTAAATGTGCAGGTATGGGAGTGTAATGAGTCTATACGCATTATCTCTCACCTTTTCCAATACCTGAAAAGGACTATATCATAGAGTCTTGAAATTCTTAATAGGGCCATATATCATTTCCTTATTTAGGTGTAACAATACTCTATCTCCCATTCTAAATTTTCTCTCTATTTTGGGTTGGTCATGTCTAGCCTTGTACTTTTCCTATGAATTCTCGAGCTCCTCTTGTACTTGTGTTAAGACCTAATATTGGCTCAGTACCTCTTAATTGGCGCATATTAGATTAGTAATGTTATTTTATTTATGTCGGATTTAGGCCATTAGTTGTAATTATTCCTCCTAGTCTCCTATATATACCAAGGAGACATTTTCATTTTGAATCATCTTGTACTTGAACATTTAAGTGGGGTAAAAGG
>ML821773.1:20263-50370 GCA_009831015.1 Picea engelmannii | reverse complement strand
GAGGAGGTTGCAGTCCCATAATCTCCAGGGTATCTTCTGTTGAAGGTAGAAATGAAGATGCACACCTGTGTATTACAAGGATCTTTCTAATTGTCTACATTTATGCCCTTCAGTAATGGTTAATTATTATAGAAATCAAAGGATGCAATGTATATTCGACCATCAAAGTGGATATTTGAAGAAAAGTACAAAAGAAACCTCTAAAAATAAATACAAAGAATGAGGTACCTAGGTCAAAGAAAATTAACCTCAGTATTAAATATGAATATCATTTATTGGAGAGTTAGATAACATGTGGCAGCGAGAGGATATTGGAGACTTAATAATATCAACATGGCTATGTTTTCAGGAGTATGGATAGAACATCTATTGTAAGTGTCCAATCCTCCAAAATTCTCTTATCTTTAGAAGATTGAATCCATATTTGAAGGTATATTTCAGGACAACAGTTGAGCAACCAATCCCGGCAATGAAGGGATTCGTTAAACAACTAAAGAGGATATAAGTTCACAACAAAGGACTTCATAGGGTGAAGGAGGTTAGGATATTTTGGTACAGGGAATCTGTCCAATGAATCCTGTAAGGCCGCTATTGTAATTTTTCTGATATATAAAATTAATTCATGGATTCATAGCTCATTTTCAACAGAGCCTTGTTCTCTTTCATTTTCAATTTTAATCTTTTCATGTTACATCCTTGTTGTCTTCTCACTATTTGAATGTTATTGTAAACAAGAAATTTGGTATGACCACCACTACAGTTAATTTATTTAGATAATTTCATACACTACATGCATCTGATTTTTGTGGGATTCATTTAATTATTCCAAACAAAACTACTTTCTTCATTTTTAGAATGATAGAAATTGMTTTTTCCTTCTATTATTTCCAAGAATTATTGTTATTCTCATTTCTTCCACCTTTTCATTATCATCTCTAGTGCTTTGTTAAATGATACTCCATTCCCAATGGATTAGKAATCTTTGAAGATACAATCTTACTAATCAAGTATTGTGCCATTCCTTTTCTTAAACATGTTTTTCCTTTCTTCAATTCACTTAAATATGGCATATGGAATTAATGATGAAAGATACTACTTAGTGATAGTGGGTAGCCAACATTGTTAAATCATATGAGAGAGTCATCTTGTGGCCTAAAGTTTTTTTAAGTATGTCTTGGCATGGTTTCTAAATATCCGAAACCATCTCAAGTTACAACATCGTTTTTGATGCCATTGCCAGGGAGCGAAGGTTCAAATTTTCTCTAGGAGTAGGACAAAGATCATCTCTATTTTTTTTAGGGTGAAAAAGGGTCAGAAACACATACATGATATTTCCATTTTCACGTGGTGACTCCATGGTATGAAGAATCCATATGATTCACTAGCGACTCCATTAGTTTCCACATGTCAAGTTCTTTTTCTACAAAGATAGCTGCAAGCTATGGACCATTCAATTTTTCAAATATACCTGGTTATCTTGATGCTATGCCTAGTACAAAATATTGGACATATTGTCTTCCTAGATTCAGAGAATATGATGATGATTGTCCAACAAAACACTTGATAAATTTTCATGAGTGCATGCACAGCTGGGTGTTTATCATGAAGATGTTCTCATGAATTTTTTTATGATTTCTTTGGATGGAGATGCTTAATAATGCTACAAGTCTCCACCTCCTGGTAGTATTTATTCTCTAAGATAATTTTATACAGGTTTTCATTATCACTATATAAGGAATTTTAGAGCTGAACTTGTTTTAGAATCTTGTTGCAATGAATAATTTTAAAGACAAAATGGCTATGCTAATGATCATCAAGAAGAATTTGCTGAAGGAGAGTTTGATTATGATAATAGTTTTGATGAAGCACAAGAAGACTCCAATCAAGCAATTTTATATGAAGAAGATAGCATTGCATACCCAAATGATGAAATATCAAAGAAATTTCAAGAATATCAAGAGAAAAATTATGAAAGCAAAGATGAAGAAGCATTTCTGGAAAATTTTGGTATGAATGCACTTGAACATCTTCAAGAAGGTACAATTTATTTTCTTATCTTGGAAAACAAAATTAAAAATATTTTCTTACAAACTGATGTTTCTGTGATTAAAGAAGATTATCATTTTGAAGAAGAAATTAGTTATGAACAACTAAAATAATAATCAATAGTACAATATTTTAATAGTGAAAGAAGATTATCATTTTGAAGAAGAAATTAGTTATGAACAACTAAAATAATAATCAATATTACAATATTTTAATAGTGAATGTTCTGCTACATCACATCTGTATGATGTGTATAATGATGAGCTTGAAAAGTCTCAATCTTTTGCATACCCAAGATCTATATCCGATCAAGAGTTGAATAAGCAAGAATATTATAGCAGTAAGGATGAAGAAGAAAGACTTGTACATCTAAATGAAGAAAATATTATGTAGATTGAGGGGTCTATTTTGAAGGATCATCATAACTTCAAATGGTTGTTAAGACATAAAACAATTTGGTACGTACTCGTGAATTTGGAAATGAAATTTTATGTCCTGCTTTACAAAAAATACATTATCAAAAGTATGAAAACATGTTAAAACCTGTTTGTAAAGATAAAGAGCTGTATTTGATTGAGAAAATTGATAATCTAAATTGTCGTGAAGGATTTTTTTGTTCAAGAGCTATTTCAGGAAAGTCAAGAGCATGATTCTTGTATGGTTTTCACCAATTAAGAAGAACATATTTCTATGTCATCATATGTAGAAGTATACATCACCGGACCAGTTTATGATATGTATGATTTTTTTGATGATGAGCCACAAATGTATTCAATGCTACCCCTGATTTCTAAGGACTTAAATCTTGATGATTCTAAACAAAGATCACTTGGAGATGCACCAGTGAAACAACCTTACTTCATTAGGAAAATAAATATTACAGAGATTGAGTTCAGTCGTATGTAAAAGTAGGATAGTTTCACGGATTAAGGATGCTTATATTCCATGGTTGATCAATAAGAGGTAGTTTTTTATGACTTTCATGATCCCATAAAAACATTTTTGTAATTTTTTGTCAGCTCAAATTTTGCAACGTTTCTTCACAGGGAGTATAAATTCCAGAGTTATGTTGAGTTGTACCCTTTTTGAAATTTTTTTGTTTGTTGATAGAGATTGAATAAATTGATAAGTTAATCAGTCAAAAGTTTTTATGGTTACACTGGAAGCATGATTCTACCTTATCAGAATTGTTTTAGCTGATTAGAATAGGGAGATTGTATATAAATAAGCTTGACACACATTTATTCCACTATGTCAATTTTTAGTTTGCACAACAATTTTGTTTTCAATTTGAAGTAGGGAAGTTGTTTTCAGTTTGTGTTTCATTTGAGAATAAGTAGAGTTTCATATCAGAGGAAAAAAATTCAAAGCATAGACAGTTTTAGGAATTTATAGGTTGCAGAGATGGACAAAGTTCATTTTCAGATTGCAGAGGAATGAAGGAACATGGTATATTGTTCTTCAGTCCCTCGTAGGGAGACACCATCCCCATATGGAGTCTATGTTGTAACATAAATCAACATCGCCAAATTTGTTCGAAATTTCACTAATTTTGCGAAAAACCTACCTATTCCTTGTCATGTAGGATTCCATTCCATAGTCAACAAGTTATTTTCCATTTATCTTTATCCTTTTAAATCTCTCCCAATGCCAAATTTTCCATAATTTTTAGCCAAACAAAATTCCAAAATAAATATACCCATTAGATTTACCTTTATTCGTACATGGGTTATTCATTTAAGTTTTCCTCCATTTATATTCTTAAGTCAAATTTTGAATAATAATAAGTCCTGCAAGTTTATGAAGCATCCACACTATAGATTCACGTTCATAAAATCAACAGTCTTTAATTAATTGTGCACCCCCCTGTGCTTGATGGTTAATGAAAGGGGAGGGGGGCGCAATACTTAATCATGATTTGAAGGAATGTGACGTGGTAGAAGTAGGGAAATTGCAGCCCCCTACAATAGTTATGAGACCATTAAAAGAAACCCCACAATTTATATGTGATCGACATGTGGTATTTTGGTTTGAATGCCCAAGTATGGTGTAGACAAATGTAGATGCATTCAAGTCAAATAAAGGAATGAGAGATTCTATTTTGGTTCATAAAAATCATTTTGGATAGAGTCCCAAGTAATTCTTCTTCAATACTATTACCATTTGGTGGCCATGCTCTTGTTCAAAATTCAAAAGATCTCTTCAAAATCTTGGGTTTCCGAACCCAGCCTGTACTTATGGGGCTTTTCATTTTCCAACATACAATAATGCATATTCATCATCTTGTGAGATTTTCTATCAATCTTATCAGTTGGGCATTTGAGTTCTAGCCAACAGTTTGTAAAAAAAATCTTGGTGGTAGTGTTCCTTTCTGAAAAAGACTTATTAAGTCGCAGGAGGAAATCAACGGTTGATATTTATTTATGGTCTTGGCCAGGTTAGCAGATCAATGGATGATATTACTCACTATTTCGAGATCAACATACCAGATTCATTGTACTTTGGATTTTTGGGTTTGATGAAATTCCTTGAAGAAGTGTTTTTTGTAATTCANTTGATATTTATTTATGGTCTTGGCCAGGTTAGCAGATCAATGGATGATATTACTCACTATTTCGAGATCAACATACCAGATTCATTGTACTTTGGATTTTTGGGTTTGATGAAATTCCTTGAAGAAGTGTTTTTTGTAATTCATTGATGGAAGCGAATCATCAACTTTCGATGATCAAGGTTTGGTGAAATCTCTTAAAGTATCATTTTTGAAAATTGTTGATGTAAATGAAAAATTTTGATGATAGGTGTAGGTCATGTTAAAATGATTCTATAGTAGTATCGAAGAGTTTGAAGATGAATTTAACTTTTTTTAGGGACCGTTACAACATTAAACCAATCAATTTCTACAAATATTTTTAGGATTTCGAAGGTCATAAACTTGTAGAGGCATTTTGAGGGCCTAAACAACATTTTCATGGAATTGAGATCCTCAGAATTGTATGTACCTTAGGTACAAATGGTATTTGATTCATAAATGAAAGAACTCAATAAGATATTTCCAACGAGACATTTCGAGCGCAAAACAGAGCTCGTATGAGAAAGTTACAACTAAAACAATGCATGGTATAAATTACGTACAAGTTTACTTCGAGAGGGAATAACTCCTTGCTCAAAAGTCAATGTGAAGAACATGAGGAGTCTATGGAAATATCATGGACCATAGAAGACAACCATAGAACCAAAATTAGAATCTGGGTACTTGAAATTATACAAGATGGAAGAGAAGACACCTATAGCATAGAGGGATAAAAATGAGAAAACAATATAAACTTATGTAGACCATAAATATCAACTTGAACCTCGAAATGAGGCATGGGTATAATCATTGGAAATATAATTCAAAGGAGAATAATTATATTCCAATTTATCCATACCTTTCACAGATTCAACATCATCATTCACATGGGCATTTAACTAGAAGAGCACATGCAAATTCAAGGTCGAAGAGCAACCCAAGTGTGTCCCTTGTCAGAAGAAAAAGGAGGAGGTATAAAGTGGATGATTTGCAAGGAGAGCTTAGGAATATTAAGCCTCTTGATTTTGATGGGATCATAAGATATATGAAGATCAAAAAGCATGGCTATTGGGAATGAGGAAATATTTCCAATATCATAATTATTCATCAAATGTAGAAGCTAGAATATTTATTGTTGAAGGGGATAGTCAACTCTACCTACTAGACCCGACAATAGACCATATAAGTAGAATGTAGAAGTTGAATAGAGGATTCAGTCGAATAGATAGTTAGAGTCAACTAACCAAGTAGTTAAAAAGTTGTAACTAACAAGTGACTACTATGACATGTGTGTGTGTGTGTGTGACTTGTAACAAAGAGAGGTTAAGGATGTTTCTATATTAAAGTGCATATTGATGGTTCTCCCATTGCTGGCATATGATTCCTTGTATATCTATGTGTTATTGTACATAATGTTGTAACATATGTTGCTATGTGTAAGGAAATATTGTTCAACTACTTGTACTTTCTCCCAAACTACAACATTGGTTATCTTGTTAGTAGTTCTAAACTTGGGCATGTATAAAATAAATAGAACATATATGTTAATATTGGAAGACATATGCAATTGATGGGAGCGCAAAATCACTAATAACATAAAAAAATGCAAGGAATAATTGACTGGTGCTAGTAGAAGCATGTACACAATTATTCTCAGAAACACATGAACGATTCCTAGAAGCAATTCTAGAGGCACTATTCAAATATCTCAATCAATCACCTAATGTGCAAAATCAGTCCAAATGAACAATTGATACACAAAATAATAAACAGAGGAAGAAAAAGTTTGAATGAGTGTTTTGAGAGAATTGTATGTGGCTATATTGAAGAACAAGCAATCAAAGATAGATCATCAGTTGAAACCATAAAAGACAAATTTTACACCAACTTGCATGATGGTTTCCTTTGCATTGTTCCATCCTTGCTGCATAAATTCCTATTAGACAAGGGAGTCAAAGACATCTTCGAATGCTGAACCCTCTTGGGAAATCCTCCAGAAAACTCAAATTGGAAAGAAAAGAAAGAAGAGTGGTAAGAATTCCTTGAAGCGAATTGCAAAGATACAAGAGAAGCCTTGGATTAGTTTTTAAAGAAATGAGAACAAAACGAATTCTCAAAAACACAAACTTCAAGTAAGTCAAGCTAGTGATGGGGGATTGTATGATCCATGAGATGATATAAGTCAATTTGATTGCACCAAAGTCGATAATTTCTGAAGTAGGGAGGAAGATAATTGAAAAAATAGATGCATTAGACTTAAAAGGGAAGTTTACATCACAAATGCAGGTCTATAAACCTTCATTTGACATCCAAAGATTGGAGTGGGACAAACAACAAAATAGGAAAGAAGAGTTATTAAATGAAAGCGATCCAAGAAGTTCAAATTGAAATTTTCCCCAAGCGTGAAAGTTTATTGGAGAAACGATAGAGAGTGCCATGAAGACTCTTGGGAGGAATGAAATCTTTGAAGTGAGTGTGGCAGGAAGTGGTTCCAAGTAAGAAATTGGCAATGTCGAAAGTATGGAGATTGATGATTCGGGACCCGTGATTCGATATTCTCCTACAAGAATCCCTAGAACACATATTGTAGACTTCCTCTGTTAGAGACTTCATGTCGATACTCAATCCTAGAAACTATGTTGTCTAACTAACAACGATGTTCATATAAGAGATACACTTTTAATCAAAGCACAAGAAAATACTCAAAATCAACCATAGGATATAAATTTGGAATCTTCAAGAAGACTCCAAATATTGGATATATACCTCCATATAAAAGATCTCTTGGACTCCACCCTCTAAAAAACTTACTTCTTGAAGAATCAAAATCATTAGACAATGAAAATGAATCATCGCAACCTTCTATAGGACAATTCATAGAGTATATAGAAAGGGGTTTTAAAATAGATGACATAATACCAGTGAGAGAACAAACACAATTAGCAGTAGAATATAGTCTAACGAAAGACCGACAATAGATTGTGTTAGTCGAGTTGAACACCCAGGTTTCAAATCCCCAAAGTAGGACCGTATCGACTCCCCATTCGACTGCTATATGGAATCAACAAAATCAAAATCTTGCAATATTCCATGTTCCTAAAATCCCAAAGAAAGCCACAATGGGACTCAAAGATATTCCCATCTACAAATGTGATGAAGATCCAAAATAAAATTGGTTAGTTTGTGATAGATTATGGGATGTAGTATACATTACCAACAAATTTGAAAATATGGAACAATTTGAGGCCACACTTCAAGCTAGAGCCATCACCTACTTCATGAATTTTTCATACAACCAACAAAGATCAAAGTTAAAGATAAAGAAAAACTTTCTCACATTTTTTAAGATGCAATATGTAAGCCACTTGGAAGGGAAAAAACTAAAAAAATTCATACAAAGTTTAGGAGAAACCATCCAAGAATATGAGCAAAGATTCAAATATATATTTAGTAAAATTCTTTATGCAATAGAAGAAACAATAATTGTACAATGGTGTGGCAGAACTCCTACAAAAAATCCAAGCTCCACTATGAATGTATGACATTCAATCATGCTAGGATGCATTGTAAAAATATCAATGCATAGATATGGATGATGAAGGAGCGTTGACTTCATCAACAATCAAGAAAATGTTAGAGAAAAAATTCGTAGAATCATTGTTGGACAATTGGCTTGGATAGTTTGTTTTCATTGATGTTAACCCTTGGAGAAGACCAGAAGCCCCAGATATGTCAATGAGATCACTGGATAGTTGGTTATCATCTGCATGATCAATATTGGTGGTGAGTTAGTTGGGTACATTTGATGTAGTCTACATGTAGCCCCGAAGGTGTGGTTATGGGACCTAAAGTTGATTGAGGAATAATGACATGAAGGACAATGAAATTGCAGGTAAGAATATCATAGATGGATAGTACATTTCCTTTTGTTTCCGATGATATGTGGTACTCCACGTGGATCCTCACAGTTAGGGAGATATGTCCTTGTGAAGTTTGAATTCTTGAAGAATGGGAAAGAAGCCCTAGTTGGTTACAAGTCAATGAATAAAGGTGAAAAGTGGTTGCAACAATAAATCTCTAGAAGACGTAATTTTAAGGGAAGAGGTTATCTAGGAAAAGTATAAATACCCCTCAAGGAGTCATTCACAAGCACACTCATACACTTACAATGAATATATATCTTGTTAATGGTATGGTCTAGTATAGTGATCTTTTGGATAGTTTTTGATGTAGAATTATGAGGTAGAGAAGCAAGAGAAGTGAGAGATTATAGGGATTGCAGAGGAGAGAAGGAAAAAATAAGGAAACCCTAATTTAGGTCATCCTCACGTGTTGCACTATACTTTTCTAGTGAGGCCCTCGCTTGTTTCACTATACTTTTCTAGTGAGTCCCTCACTTGTTGTCCTATGGCTTTCTAGTGAGGCACTTGCATATTTGGGAAAATGTTAGTACCATGTTGTTGATTGACAATGGAATAAGCTATAGGTCATATCACAGAGTAATAGGTTAGTGAAAGGATTAGAGATAAGGGTTAAGGCTTATGGTTTTGGTGTTATGGTACATGCATGGTGATGATAGTATATGTTATGCTATATGCATGGTAATGATAACATGTGGTTTGGTGCATCTTGGTAATGTGATGGTACATTGATCAGAGCCATTACTGAATGGTTTGGTTTACGGTTTAGTCACATGTTCTCGTACATTCTTGAGGCTTGGTATATTGTATCTTTATGACATTGAGGAGCATGCTTGAGGCATGTGTTTGAGGACATTGGCATATGACTCGGGGCACATTGTACATGTTGGTTGAGATACATTTATTGGTCTATTGGAATATGGTTCATGGTTTATGTGCATGGTTGGCACATGGTTGGTACATATTTACTTGCATGTACATGGTTGATATACATGGTTGATGTGCATGGTTGGCACATGGTTAGTACATATTGATGTGCATGTACATGGTTGATGTGCATGGTTGACACATGTTTGGTATAGATTGATGTGGATGTATATGGTTGATGTACATGGTTGGTGCATGGTTGATGATACAGGTTTGGTGCATGGTTGATGCACTTGTTGTGGTACATGGTTGATGATATTGGTTGATGTAGGGTACATGTTGGTACTTGATTGAGACACATATCTTGTGATAGTATGTAGTGATATTGGTGCATTCTTGGTAGAGGCATGTGTTGGTGATGCTGAGAATATGGTTTGAGATATGATCTTGGTGATCTTGGCATGAGTGGAATGAAGATGAGAGTGGATTTGGTTTCATGGATAAGACAATGACAGGTTGGATAGGTTGATGAGACAATGACAGGTTGGACAAGTTGATGATACAATGACAGGTTAGACATATTGATGTGACAATAAAAATGATAGTGGCATGATAGTGACAATGACAATGATAGTGATAGTGGCAGTGACAATGACATAGTTTTTGGCCTTGATAGTGGCAAATTCCATGACAGTTGGTCTACACTTATATTTCATGGTGGCATGATGGGGCAAGTAAAGGGGGTTGTATCCTCCTTCTGGTTGGAGCCGGAGAATCAAGGAGTTGGATATTCCTTCAGGTTAGATCTTGAGAACTAGGTGGTTGTAGCCACCTTCCACTTGGAGCTAGAGAACCCAGGCGGGTGTAGTCTCCTTCTGGTTGGAGCCAAAGAATTCAGGGAGTTGTAGCTTCCTTCATGTTGGAGCCTGTAAATAGGGGTTTGTAGCCTCGTTCCATTTGAAGTTGGAGAAATTGGTAGTTGGTGCTTCCTATGAATGAATTCTTGATATATATAAGAAATCATTCCGTGATTTTCTCCCATTTGGGTTTCCACGTAAATATTGGTGTATTGTGTTCTTGATGTGATGTTGATGTGATGATGCTTATGTTTATGTGATTATGGTATACATATATTGGATGCATTCATAGATGATACATTGATGACATATTGTTGAACATTGTTGTTAAGTGACATAATATATATTGTTGTTAAAAGTGGTATAAAGTGCTCATATTGATTCACCCCTCCTCTCTGTATTCCAAAATTTGGTATCAAAGTAGGTTGGTTCAAGGAAATAGTTTAACCACTAGAAGGATGAGATCATGAATGATTTCATGGAATACAACGAGAATGGAGTACCAATGGTTTATGGTCAGAGTGGTCTAGTGTATGATATGTGGAGAAGAAGAACAAAAACATTTTTTCAAGCATAGGGATATGATATTTGGTATTCAGTTGTTATAGGATATCATGGTACAAAGAAACCCAAGACTACAACCAAGAAGGAATTTAAGAAAAACAACAAAATAGAAATGGATTTCATCATGGAAGGATTACCTGATTCAGTAAAGGAAAAAGTGGGAAAATGTTCATCAGCTAAAGAAATATGGGATAAGATACATAATATATATTATTCTCCCATCACAGAGTCAAAGAATTCTAAAGAAGATGCAAAAGAAATATGTTCATCATGTCAGAAATATTTAGAAGAGGAAGAGTATGAAGAGTTAGAAGTTGATTACAGAGAACAATTGATCATTGAAATTGAATATCTAAGGACTGGAAGAATAGAAAACAAGTCACTCTAGGAAAAACTAAAGAAGGTGGAAAAATCACAGAACTCCAACATCAAAGAAGTCGAGCAGACAATCATGATGCTAAAAGGTTATCTAGAAGAAGCTAGAAGGATTGAAGAAACTCTCAAGGATCAGAAGCAGTATTTGGAAGCAAAATTAACAACATAGAAGGAAGAAGCAGAAAAGAGAGAGAATATACTGACATATCATCTCAAGGAAAGAACCAACAATTTAAATCAGCTTGAAGAAGAGTTCATTCAAAAAAAAAAGAAAACTTTAAGATGAAATAATCACATTGAATATCCAAGTTTAAGAAGCAAAGCGAATAGAAGAAATCATGAGGAACCAGATGATGAAGAAAGAAGAAGAGGTGGAGAATCTTGAAGAAGAATTTGTTATGTTAAGAGTAAAAGTTTTCAAGATCATCACGAATGTTGAAGAGAAAGAAACATACACATCATCAATTGAAGAGAATCCCTCCAGGTTTCCAGAAAGGAAGAATGAATAGAATCCAAAGACTTATGCAGAAGTCATTAAAAGTTCGATGAAGAAGAAAGAATGAAATCCCTTGAAGAAGAAAATTCCATAAGTGAAAAAGACTCAAGAAGAAGAATACAAAAGAAGATCCTACATGTTCAAGCCACAAATAATCCTCGATCATTATCATGATCACCCAAGGTAGGAATTTAGAAGGACTACACCACAAAGAATATTATTCACTTCCATGTATTTAAATTTATTTTAATGGTCATTGTTTTTATTGTACTAACTTTGGACATAAGGTTGTAGATTGCAGGGATTATGAAAGAAATGTTCAAATAAGAAATGCTTATGTGGCCACACATAACATTGAGTTTATGTGGCCACACATAACATTGAATGTTACAAATTCCATAACTATGGACACATAGCTCATGATTGTATAAGCACAATTGAGAAATAGAACATTGATATCAAATATAAGAAAGTATGGAAAAGAAAACAAGAAGAACAGGTGAATAAAAACCAGGTCCCAGAAATTGCGTGATTGACAATAAAAAGAGATGAAGACAAATCTACAAATAAAAAGGAAGATGTTAGATACATAAAGATTTGGAGAAGAAATGAAAGAAAATAAGGACATGTGAATAAAGAACAAGTTCAAGAGATTGTACTTTAAGGAATTATAGACAAATATCAATCCACAAGAAGAAAGGGAGAAGTTAGAGTTCAGAGAGATGATGAGTCTACACACGAAGATGAATATTACTCTACATCATAGAAAGTATTGTTCGAGCCATAGAGATGGAGACTCTGAGTAAATATGAATATTGAATAGGGGAGTCATTATAGTAGCTACTACAGACCAAAGAACCATCTTTCAAGCAGTATGAGTTTTTTACAGAGACATATGTAGTCAGACAACAGAGGAAGGGATATCTTCAGTACAAGTTGTTCCATACATACATAGTTTGATGAGAAGATATACATATCAATGGACACATTTGATTCATTCTGATACACAAGAACATGTGATGATCAATTGTATTATATTCAGGTGAAGTCATCAGAATAAAACAGTGACAAATGGGTCAGCATTGTGGATAGTTGAGTAGAAAAGTTATGGACAGTTTGTGAGATATGGACAGAGATGGATTCATGAGATTCTTAGTAAGCATAGAAATCATGGGTCAGAGAAGATGCACAACAATTTGTTTACAATGGGAATCAGTGAAATCGGTTGCTCATGGAAAAAAAAGCAGTGAAAGGTATATCGGAATAGGGAAAGATAAATTGTCAACATAAGTTATATCATGAAATAGAAATCATTTGAAAACATGTCAAGTGATTGAAGAAATAAAATTTTGAATGATTTTTATATATGTCAGTGAAGTTCAAGAGGAAGAACCAATGGAAAATAAGTAGCACTCGAAGAATGGAAAGGAAAAATTTCGCAAGTAGTTATACATCTTGGAGAGAAGGAAAATCATCAAAGAGAGAGATCTAGAAAGGAAGATCATTAGCACACAAATAGGGGGAGACATACCCACAGGGAGAGCTATTATTTTTCCTATGATTGGTTAGAGAAGGTACAATTTTAGGAGACATATCGACAGAGGGAGTTAACCTTTGGTCAAGAAAGAAGAGAAAGAACATATGCATGAAGACAAGGGGGGTGGGCCCAAGGAGAGATACCCTTTTCCATTGATTTCAAAGGGGGAGAGTGATAAACATTGATGACTAGAAATAGTCACATTGGGAGCATGAGCATTGGATTATCAATGTTTCCATCAATGTTGGTGTTTCCATCAATGCCAAAGGGGGAGATTGTTGGACAGTTGGTTTGGACAATTGCTTGTCATTGATGACAACCCTTGGAGAGTGATCTTAGAGACTGATGTCAACCCTTGGAGGAGCCCAGAATCCCCATAGATATGTACGATATTATTGGAAAGTTGGTTATCATATTTATGATCAAGATTGAAGGTGAGTTAGTTGGGTACATTTGATGTAGTCTACATGTATCCCCAGAGGTGTGGTTATGGGACCGAAAGTTAATTGAGGAATAACGACAAGAAGCACATTGAAATTGCGGGTAATAATATCATAGATGGACAATACACATCGTGTCATTTATGATGATATGTGGCATTCCATGTGGATCCTCACGATTAGGGAGATATGTCCTTGTGAAGTTGGAATCCCTGAAGAATGGGAAAGAAGCCCTAGTTGGTTACAAGTGAATGAGTAAAAGGGAAAAGTGGCTGCAACAATAAATATCTACAATCCCTAATTTAAAGGGAAGATGTTACCTAGTAAAAGTATAAATACCCCTCAAGGAGTCATTCACAAGCACAGTCATACAATTACACTGAGTATATGTCTTTTGAATGTTATGGTCTAGTATTGTGATCTTTTGGATGGTTTGTGATGGATAATTTTGAGGTAGTGAAGTAGGAGAAGTGAAATATTCTTGGGATTGCAGAGGAGAGTGGGAGAAACAGAGGAAACCCTAATTTAGGTCATCCTCACGGGTTGCACTATACTTGTCTAGTGAGGCCCTTGCTTGTTGTCCTGTGGTTTTCTAGAGAGGCACTTGCAGATTTTGGAAAATGTTAGTACCAGGCTATTGATTGACTATGGAAGAAGCTACAGGTCATATTATAGAGTAACGGGTCAACTACATGATCAAAGGTAAGGGTTAAGGATTATGGTTTTTGTTTTATGGTACATGCATGGTGATGATAGTATATGTTATGGTATATACATGGTGATGATAGCATGTGATTTGGTGCATCTTGGTAATGTGATGGTACATTGATTAAAGGCATTACTAGCTGGTTTGGTTTATGGTTTAGTTACATGTTATGGTACATATTTGAGGATTTGTATATTGTATCTTGGTGACATTGAGGAGCATGCTTGAGGCATGTGTTTGGGGAATTTGATATATGACTTGAGGCACATTGTACATGTTGGTTGAGATCTAATTGTTGAGACACATTTCTTGTTCTATTGGTATATGGTTCATGGTTGTTGTGCATGGTTGGAACATGGTTGGTACATATTGATGTGCATGCACATTGTTCATATACATGGTTTATTTGCATGGTTGACACATTGTTTGTACAGATTAATGTGCATGTATATGGTTGATGTGCATGGCTGGCACATATTGATTTGCATGTACATGGTTGCTACATGGTTGATGATACAGGTTTGTTGCATGGTTGATGCACTTGTTGTGGTACATTGTTGATGATATAGGTTGATGCACTTGTTGTGGTACATTGTTGATGATATAGATTGATGCATGGTATAGGTTGGTACTTGATTGAGACACGTATCTTTTGATGGTATGTGGTGATCTTGGTGCATCCTTGGTAGATATATGTGTTGGTGATGTTGAGCATATGGTTTGAGATATGTTCTTGGTTATCTTGGTATGAGTTGCATGCGGATGAGAGTGGATCTGGTTTCATGGATAAGACAGTGAAAGATTGGACAGGTTGATGAGACAGTGACAGGTTGGAGAGGTTGATGTGACAATGACAGTCATAGTGGTGTGACAATGATAGTGACAGTGACAGTGACAATGACAGTGACAGAGTTTGTGGCTGTGATAGTGGTAGAGTGTATGACAGTTGGTCTATGATTATTTTTCAGGGCGATAGGACGGGGAAAGGAAAGGGGTTTTTACCCTCCTTTCGGTTGGATCCAAAGAATCAAGGAGTTGGATATTCCTTTAGGTTGGATCCTAAGAACTAGGTGTTTATAGCGACCTTTCGGTTGGAGCTAGATAACCCAGGGGCTTGTATCCTCCTTCTGGTTGGAGCTAAAGAATTCAAGGAGTTGTAGCTTCCTTCAGGCCAGAACCTGTAAATAGGGGGTTTCATCCTCCTTCCAATTATATCTTGAGAATTTGGAAGTTGACACTTCCTATGATGAATTCTTGATATATATAAGAAAGCATTATGTGGTTTTATCCCATTTGGGTTTCCACATAAATACTAGTGTATTGTGTTCTTCATGTGATGTTGATGTGAGGCTTCTTATGTTTACATGCTTATGATATACATATATTGGATGCATTCATACATGATACATTGATCATATATTGTTGAACATTTTTGTTAAAGTGACAAAATATATATTGTGGTTAAAAGTGGTATAAAGTTCTCATACTGATTCACCCCCCTCTCAGTATTCCAACAATTAAAATAATCTAAAAAAAATGTCCATTTTATGGAATAAACTCTGGTGCACTATTATTTCCAGTGAAGGACATATGAAGGGATATTGTACATTCAACGATGCACTAGATCCAGTCATTCGATGTATCCAAATAGAGACATTATATGGTATCTGTGAGAGCATGAAAAATCACGCAATGAGGGACTGCCCATATAATTTAAGAAATTCCTGAACAAAATGGTTCCCTATCTGTGAGGAAATTGACCACCCCACATAGGAATGTTGGTTAAATGGGTAAAACAAAGTGAATATTCATTTAGTGTACCACATGAAAATGTCTGATCATAATGTCAACCAAGGTAACAAAGATGAATATAGAGGTGAAGGCCACAGGGGTTATCAAGGAAGATACAAATACAGAGGAGGATGAGGACAAAGAGGCTGAGAACATGGTCGAGGTCGCTGCTACTTCTTCAATTGTTGGAAAGAGAACCTCATAAGTATTGATTTCCCTATAAGTGATAGAACCAAACTCAAATTCTATAATAAATGTGGAATGGATGACCACTCACTTGAAGACTTCCCGATCGTAATAGAGAAAGTTATGAACAAGAGAAACATGAACCTATTTCACACAATGCCCAAGCAAGACGTATTAAATTTCAAAAATATCCACATTGTAACAAAATCAAGAGTGGGTGAAGACATTTATCTAGATCCACCATCCTAACAAAGGAGATACCTAAATACATATCGCGACCCTAAACAAGAGGAAACATTAATGTGGTAAGCAATAGAGTTCTTTAAAAATAGGGACCAAGACAAGAAAAATGGAAATAGGGGAGGACATCCAAGTACTTCAGACATTATTCTAGAATAATTCCTTCAATCACTAAAAGAAAAGCAGTTGATTTTTCTTCTTATCGACATACTAAAAATTTTGAGAGAATAGAAAGAGGATCAAATACCATTCAAAAATATGTGACAGTTGTCTAACGAGAAGCATAAAAACAACTTCAACCCACAATTCAAACTTGAAATTGATGCCCACATGATCAAGTGATTCATAGTCGACTTCACCTGACAAGTAAACATAATCCCTAGAGAAATATAGAATCGACTTGGAAAACCCTCGCTAGTTCCAACAATGAAATCATTAAATATAGTGGATCAGAGGTACATGAAACCAATTGGCATGCTAAAAAATGTCATATCTCACATAATGGGAATTTCCGATAAGTCAGCTATAGAATTCAAATAGAGGATTTGGTCGAACAAACAATTAGAGTCGACCGACCAAGAAGTTAATAATTTGTAACTAACAAGTGACTACTATGAACCCAATATGACATATTCCTTGGAAAAAAGGACAAGATAACATCCCATTAAATGTTTGGGATGCAAGGGGGGTGACATGTATAGGTATTTACCTCGTAAACAAAAAAATATAAGGATTGTTCACAACATTTAGGAAGATTATACAATGGATGATGCGAGAAAGAGAATGTCATGGATTTATGCATCCTTGGAAAAAAAAATTATAATAGAATATCAATCCCACATGATTAAGGTATAAGGTAAGATTTATAATAAACCCATAACTATTTTGATTGATTCTGGAGCTAGTCATAGCTATATAGATCTGAAAATAGTGAAAAGGTTTAAATTGAAGAAATGTAAGGATGAAAAGTCTTAGTTCAACTAACTATTCGAACCAATAGAAGGATCAATGAGTTGGTTAAGGATTTCCTGGTAAACATTAATGGATTTGGCACTAAGACATATTTGAACATCATACCATTTGGGTCATATGATTTCTTAATTAGTATGGATTGGTTGGACAAGCATCGTGTTGTCCTAGATTTCCACAACATGGATTTCACATTCCTTCATGATGAAGGGAGTTCAAGGATGGGGAAAGGTATTCCAAGACCTATATTTGTTAGAAATATTTCAATATTGTAGCTGAAAATAAGTTTTAGAAAAGGGTGCCAGATGTATGCAATCCATATGGAAGAGGAAGCAAAGGATAAGGAGCCAAGTCTTGAAGACTATCCAATCTTGAAGGAATATGAAGATGTATTTGGTAAATTGTTGGGATTACCACCAAAGAGAGATATATACTTATTTATTTAATTAATTCCTAGAGTTGCACCAATGTACAAAAATGCTTATAGAATGAGCACACCATAGCTGAAAGAGCTGCAGATGTAACTAGAAGAATTTTTTAAGATGGGGTACATATGCCCAAGTGTCTCACATTGGGGCTCCCTAGTTCTCTTTGTGAAGAAAAAATATGGAACTATGAGGTTGTTTATTGACTTCAAACAACTTAATAAGGTTATTATAAATAAACGATACTCTCTACTGCAGATCAATGATATTTTTTATCAAATAAAAGGAGAAAAGATATTTTTCAAGATTGAGTTGAGATTAGGATATCATCAAGTAAGAATAAGAGAATAATACACCAACAAGACAATATTCAGGACAATATTTAGCCATTATTGTTAGGTTAAACATGATTCAGTGCAAGAGTCAAAGTTGTCAGGTAAAAAATGATGGTTTCAGGCACATTTTATTGATGAACCGTGGTTTTAGAACCAATGGATTGCATGTAATGGAACCCTTTAAAAGGCTAGTAATACTCCATTGTAACGTTCCATGAAGTGAGTGATGAAGACTCACCTAGCCAAAGCCAGGAGATTGGACAACTTGCCCAGGTTAAGACAAGGAACTAATTGATCTATTAGATGGTTTTTATCGGTTTGGATTTTCCAAATATCTTGCATGATTTATGTGTTTCTATATTATTGGTTGATTATTTTATTTATATTGCATGTTTATTTATTTTCTGTTAGGTACTAGATGGATTAAAATAAGAAAAAAGCAAAAATATTACAACAATTACCAGCAGAACAACAAAATGTAGAGAAACTCAATACCAAAAATGATACCTTTATTGATAGGAAGCAATGTTCACTTGCCTCTTTGAGGGGGAAAAATCCAACCTAGAAACACTCTATTACAATAATTCTCAAGAAAATGATTTCTCATGCCTCCTACTCTTATTTATAATAATTCTATGTTTTAAAGAACATTCTAGAGGAAGATATTTCTAGAAACAAAATCTACTATTAAGTCTTCTTACATTCGAGTTGTTCATATTATTAAATAGACCTTATTAACTAATCTCAACATTTATTATATGGTGTTATCACATAAACTTGTCAAAACCTTAAGGGTTTGGGGTTTCTACCTAGGTCTATAATTTTGCCTATTCTTCCTCTGACGGTAGACTCGATTGTAGGTTTTTATTCTCGATGTATAGTTTTATTCTATTGCCTTCATCCATTTAATTGACCTGTTTTCCTTTTCAGATTTCCTAAAGAGTATCATACCTAAGCCTTCTTGTTTTCCCTAAAATCGAGCACTTCTCTCTTACCTCTGTCATTGGTCCTCTGCTTTCCTAAGCCTTCAACCAGTCATCCAAGAAATTGTTCACGGGTTGCAGTCGTGAGCACCAAGCACAACACTTGAATCAGTCTGATATAAAAGAAAATAAAGCGAGCAAGCAAGATCAATTTCCAATGGCAGAGATCCATCAGGCAGATCATATCAATGACCATCGGGTGATCGAGATATAAAGTTAGGCCAAGTTTAACGTCATCAAGAGTTTTGAAATCGCGAGGCCATCCTAGTTGTTGATACTTGGAAGTATGCATGGTGCAGGATCAACGTTTCGCTGACTCGTAGGATGGAGCAGTTAAAGGGTTGAGTCATAAGGAATCGTGAAACGTGGAGTCACAAAATCATCAGGGCCGTCTGTTTAGTGGAACACGTGGTGCCAGATCCAAGCCACAGAGAAATCCATTTCGGCAAGGCGGAAGTGAGATATGTCGACATCCCTAGCCCTGAAATGTCGATATGATCTGAGTTGTCCAATGTAAATAGACGCGTGTCGACCGATCTGGGCAATTGCATTTTCGTGACTTGGAATTTCGAGCATGGAGTGCATCACGAGTTCGCAAAACGCGAAATCACAATGTGCCTAAGAGTTGAGAACATGGTCACAAGGTGGGGTCATATGGAAAGTGGAGCCAAAAGAAAGATAAGAACCCATTCAAGCAGTGAGCGGCTATAGTTGTTTAAGGAAATGATCGTGGCTGTCAAATCTTAAGAAAGTTTGACCATTGATCCAGGTGGACTGTTTCATGATTTTTAGCATCGGGATATTTTGAGCCAAGGGGAGTGAAAACTCCTGAAATGTGAAATCCTGATATATCATATGGATAAGCACGAGGTCACAAACCGAGGTTGTATGGGGTAGGGGAATGGAGTCATGCAAAATATCAGAACGCCCAAGTTGGTCACAGATAAGGATCCTTATGGCCTCAAGGTGCCAATTTCGACTCGAAGGAGTTGTGAGCTCACTTGGAGAATTCATGGGTGTCATGATTCGTCTTGATCCCAATAAAAGAAGTTAATGAAAGTGGGAAAGGTATTTGAAACCTCGTTTCACCACATAAATGGAAAGCATGGAAAATCTAGTCATGGAGGGCAAACTGTCAGCCGAAAGTTCCTTGTCATGGATTTTCTTGTGAAACCCATACCGATATGATCTTGCATCTGAAAAAAGAATGCAAGTGTTGTCTGACAGAAGAATATGCAGATGACAATCCTTGAATGAAATGACTAGAGTGTTCTTCTGAAGGGAGCAAGTTATTTTGAGTATAAATACTCAGTTTTGATATTTTGTTAGGGTCGATGGTAGAGCAAAGCTCCTGTATTGTAAAGTTTTACTAAAGCCTCTAGCTTCTGGTTATGTATCTATATTTGAGACCTCTTGTTTAATCCAAGTCATCTTTTCTTACTCCATCTTATTATGCATATGATACTGAATGTTCATCATTGAAGGATTCACATGGATTATTGTGACTGTGTTCTAATGGATGTTTGATTGTAGTGTTGTCATAATGTTTTCAGTTTCCTGAAACTCTAAATCCAAGGAGATCTTGTTTTCTGAGTTTTTCCTCCTTAGGCTGCTTGAAGACCGGACGTTCATAGCAGACCTTTACATTTTCTTCTCAAAGTTCTTCTTCATACTCACCCTTACTACAACTTACTGACTGAATTTATATCAAGACCTCACCAATCTATGCATACCAACATATTTTTTCTGAGTTAAGACTATACTTTCATGAGACCGCGCCCATTTGACCCTTTTATAACCAACCTATGACATAAAACTAGGATGGGTATCAGGCTTTCCTTTTCTGCAATCTGAAGGGCGACTTCTGGTGCTAACATTTATAGCATCGTTGCTGGGGACAAAATTGAAGATTTTCCCTTGGATTGAATGAAAAAGATTATTGGTTCTGAAGGTGCATCCAAACTTAGTACATCAAATATTGTAAATATGCACCTGACCACTCCATTGTGGTGAATCCATTGACGAGAATCCGCTGGCGAATCCATTGTTTTAGTTGTGGCTTCTAGAGGTAGACACACGAGGTCTACTCTACAGTTTCCTTTAGCAAAACCTGAACCCGACCCAAAGAAAATTGTTAGAAAGGGAAGGGCCCTTCAAGAAGGTACTTCTACTGGTGAACCAGGTATTTTTGATGACTTTTACTGTCCTCCTTTAGAAACTACAATATCTACTTCCCATTTTCCTACCATACCATCTGTTGGAGTTTCCATATCTTTAAATTTTGGGAGTGTTCCTGTCGAGTTTTCCCCTTCTGGTATAAGATTGGAGGGAGATATCCTTGTCACTCCTCTCTCTCCTAAAGTTGTACCTTGTTCTAGACCCCAGACCTTGGAATATTTTCCCACTCTAGGTTTTATTACTCCTCCTCCTATTAGAGTTATTGATTTTGTAGAAGGGGAATCCTCTTTTCCCCCAAGCCCTATAGGCTTTTCTCCAAATCCTTTGTTTTTTCCCTTTCCTACTGGAAGCTCAGTTCCAGTCTCCCATTTTTGAGCCCCTTCCCCTCCTAGTTCTCCTCCACCTATTATCCCTATGGTAGGTGCTAATCCTCCTAGAAACAAAATGGATGCCACAATGGATGCAATATATGCTCCTCTAGTCCTACCTTAGGCAATGAATGCTCTCCCTGCTAGATATTACCTAAAGTATATGCCCAAATTCACTGGAGAGGAAGACATAACTATTGAAGAGAATATTTCTTCCTTCTACAGTTATGAAGACAATCTGAATATTGAAAATGAGGATGTCTGGATGAGAGTCTTTTTCCAGAGCCTTGATGGTGAGTTTAGAAAATGGTGTAGGGGATTGACCCCTGTATGTATTGCTGGGATTGAAAATTAAAAAATGTTTTATTGAGGCAGTGGGGGGATACAAATTACTTTATGTATTATATCACCGAGTTTGATTCCCTGAAGAGAAAAGAGGGAGAATATGTCTCTGACTTCTCCAAAAGATTCAACAAGATGTACAATAAGATCCCTGCCAAGATAAAGCCTACGTAAGCCTCTGCCAAAATCACTTATCCTAGTGGTTTTGACCCCAATTTTTGCCTCCTACTCAGAGAGAGAAGAGTTACTTCCCTATATCACATCGAAGATGCAGCCCTGGAAGTAGAATCCAATGTGTTGGCGGTGGATAAGCTTAGGAGAAAAGCTAACAGAGACAAAGGAAGAGGAATATCTGAGGCCTAAACCTCTGGTTCTTCTGCATCTCACCCTCAAGTAGATGAATTAACCAAGATGGTGAATTCCCTGCCTACAAAAATGGAAAAGATGAAATTTGAAGGGAAGCAAGGTTATAAGAATGTCTCAAATAGTGATAACAGAGGCAACTTCAGGAGGACAATTAACAATACCCCTTAGATATTTCCAAGAGATCCCCGAAGCAAAGATAGGGATGATCAGAAAATTCAAACCCCCATCTAAAATAACCTTGTTGCTAATGAGGAAAGGGAATAAGAAGATCTTGACCCTGAAATTCATTGTATTGGAGACACCTACCTTTTTCCCCATTTAACTCAATCTGCATACGAGGAGTCCCTTATAGACAGTCAAATAAATGAGCTTAGTGAGGGGGAGAAGGAAAATAATGGTCCCAGCAAATACAACCTCTGGTCTAAGAAGAAAGAAGGTAAGTACGATGTCTCTGATCCATCTCCCAAAGCAGAGAAGACTGCTAAAGTTGTAGAAAACAACAAAAAAGGAAAGAAAGCTCAGGACCCCTCATCGATACCCAAAGACCCCATCCTAGAAGTGAGAGAAGTTCTGAAGCACATTTCCTCTTACAGTTTTGAGCATGAAATTCAAAAGATCAGGATCCTTGTGCCCCTTTCAGAGATAATTAAGCACAAAGATTTCAAAAAATCCCTCTCCAAGTTGTTGTAGTCCGAGCCATCCCGCCATTCCACAGACTCAGTAAATCTTCAAGATGAAAAACCAGTAGTCATCTTAGGTCCTATGGTAGAATATAGATGTGATTCATCCCCTCCTTTCTACACATCACTGAACATACATGATAAGGTGTTGCATAATTGTCTGATGAACTCAAGGGAATCTCATAATATCATGCCCAAAACTGTCATGGAAGAACTTGAATTAGAAATCACAAAATCCTATCATGATTTATATTCATTTGATTCGAGAAGAGTGCAATGTCTTGGGGTCATCAAAGATCTGGTTGTGGCCTTGTTTCAATTGCCCATGAAGAGTGTGGTCATGGATATCGTGGTGGCTGATGTTCCTCCCAAGTTTGGCATTCTCTTGTCAAGATCATGGATTAAAAGACTCGGAGGAACGTTGCACATGGACCTCATGTATGATACCATTCCAGTGCTCGAAGGGGAGCATAGAAGACTGTACAGAGAGACTCAGTTTTCCTACATTATCAGTGATGAAGCGAACCCCACCAATCATCCTATATTTTCCATTGACACTGATTTGGGATCCAACTTATTGCAGCTCACCGATGCCCCTAAAACTCCTCTTGAAATCAGAAAGACACCCATTTATTTTCGTAAAATACCTCCCCCAACTACTTCTATGTAGAATATGTTCTTCGATGGAGCCTCTTCTAAGGAAGGCACTGGTGCCGGAGTGGTTTTTGTGTCACCTTGTCAAGAAACCATATCCCTGTCATACAAACTAGAGTTTGAAACTACCAATAATGTGGCAAAGTATGAATATATTGTTTTAGGTTTGAGGGATGCAAAAGATATGGGAATTGAAGAGATAGCAGTGTTCGAGGATGCTAATTTGATTGTCCAATAGATCAAAAAATCTTATTAGTCCAAGCATCCTTGGATCAGAAGTTACATAAATGAAGTGTGGGATATGGTTGATAGTCTTTTCTTGGATTTCAACATTTCATTTGTTCCCAAAGAGGAAAACACGGTGGCTGATTCTCTGGCTATTTCAGCGAGCCATTTCAGAGCCCCTTTGCCACCTAAACTCAGGTATGACGTAGAAGTGAAATATAGACCCTCTATACCTGACAATGTCAAGCATTGAAAAGTGTTTGAGGGTGGTCTTGAAATCAAAATATTCTTGGATACTGTTGATGAGTTTTCAGCATTACATATTGATCAAGATGCAAATTCTAAAATAGATCCTCACCCTGATGCTTTTCTGAAAAAAATTGTTGATCATCATATTGTTCAGCTGCCCAATGATCATATCCCAAAGGGACTGGTTCCTTTGGAGAGATTATTTGATAGAAATTATGTGGAAGTAAAGTTTAAAGACTCAAGAGAGGATGTTGATGTGGCTGAGTGAGATATTGACACAAAGGGGAACCCAAAATTCGTCAAGTTGTCGAGTAGCTTGTCGAAGGAGAAGAGGGTCGAATATAATGATTTATTAAAGGAATTTTTTGATTTGTTTTCTTGGACCTATGAATACCTCATAACTTATGACACCAACATTATCGAGCATAATATCCCATTGAGAGAGGAGGCCAAACCATTTAGGAATAAATTAAGATCAATAAATCCTATCATGTTGCCTATTATGGAAAAGGAGTTAAAGAAGTTGGTGGATGCCCAAATCATTATACCTTTGAGATATTCTGAGTGGGTAGCCAACCTGGTCCCAGTGAGAAATAAGATTGGAGAAATCAGACTCTGTGTCGATTTCAGAAATCTGAATAGGAGATCTAAGAAGGACAATTACCCTTTGCCAAAAATGCAACACATGTTGCAGAGGGTGATAGGAGCATCTAGGATCTCCATGATTGATGGTTTTTCTGGCTACAATCAGATATTTGTCCCGCTTGAAAACAAAAAAAAGACAACCTTCACCACTCCTTGGGGCACATTCATGTATGCCAAAATGCCCTTTGGATTGATGAACGCAGGAGCAACCTTCCAACGAGCCATGGACATCACATTCATTGGGGAAAGAGATAAATTTGTGGTCATCTATCTGGATGACATAACAGTCTTCTCCAAATCTAATAAAGAACATTCTCAACATCTGAGAAAAGTCTTTTCGAAATGCAGAAGGTTTGGTCTCTCCCTAAATCCCAAGAAGTCTTTATTTTCCATGAAGGAAGGAAAATTGTTGGGACACATTGTATCAGCTGAGGGGGTTAGGATTGATTCGAGTAAGGTTGAATCTATTCAAACCTTGTCGCTTCCCAGATCCAAGAAGGAGGTCCATTCTTTCCTAGGAAAAATAATTTTTTTGAGAAGGTTTGTTTCAAATTTTGTTGAATTAGTGAAGCATATCACATCCATACTCAGGAAGGGGAACAAAGACAAATGGATTGCCAAATCCAAAGAATCCTTCAATCAAATAAAAAAGGAACTGGTTGAAGCACATGTGCTAGTCAGTCCTAATTACTCCAAGGATTTTTTTATTTTCTCCTTTTCTTGATTTGATACAGTGGCAACTGTTTTACTACAAAGGAGTGAGGCAGGGCTGGAGAAACCTATTTCCTTTTTTAGTAGTGCATTGAGGGATGCATATATCAGATAAAACATCATGGAGAAGCAGGCCTATGCCTTGGTGAAATCTCTCAAATCTTTTAGAGTCTATGTTTTTCATTCGAAGATCATTGCATATGTTCCTTCAGCCTCTATGAAGGAAATTCTCATTCAGCCTCACATAGACGGGAGAAGGAGCAAGTGGATTACAAAAATCCTTGAATTTTATCTAGAAATAAAACCCACCAAACTATTTAAATGCCAAGGTTTAGCCAAGATGTTGGTTGAATCCAATTACAAAGATTTGGGGGTTGACTTCATCAACACTTGTTCAGAAAATCAACAGGCTGAGTTACCTGATAAAATTCCTCGGGACAACCCCTCATTGGCAGAATGCACTTGGTATAGAGACATTATATATTTTTTGCAAGAGTTAAGGCCCCCAGATGGTATGGGAAAAAGCAAGGCAAGAGCCCTTAAGCTCAAAGAAATTAAATATTGCCTCATTGAGAAGGTTTTGTATTGGAAAGACCCTCTAGGAGTGCTTCTGAGATGTTTAGACCTACCAGAGGCCCAAAAGACCATGTCAGATTTCCATAACAGCCTATGTGGGGGACATCACTTTTGAAAAACCACTGCCTACAAAATTCCCAGGGCTGGGTACTACTGGCCTACTCTATTCACTTATGTGTATGTGAAAATTAGAGCCTGTATCAAATGTCAGAAATTCTCTGGGAATTAATAGCTCAAGTCTCTGCCATTGAAGCCGGTACTAGCTTTGGGACCCTTTCAGCAGTGGGGCCTAGACTTTATTTTGGAAATTCACCTTGCTTCAAGTGGTTAGCACAAATGGATTTTAACTACAACATATTATTTCTCCAAGTGGATATAATCTATCCCCACAAGGAACACTTATCATAAAGTGATCATTGGTTTTCTTGAAGATATTATGGCAAGGTTCAGTTGTTCGAATAGAATTGTCACTAATAATGACGCTTCTTTCAAAGTTGAACCATTGAAAATTTGTTGTGAGAAGTTTGACATTGAATTGATTCACTCTACCCCCTACTATCCCCAAGGAAATGGATTGGCAGAATCCTCTAACAAAAGCCTTATCAATATTATCAAAAGACTGCTAGAGGAAAACAAGAAATCATGGGATTCGAAGCTTAAATTTTCTCTGTGGGCTGATAGAGTGACAACAAAGAGATCCTTGGGCATCTCTCCATTCCAACTTGTATATGGGACTGAAGAAGTTTTCCCTTCTCATCTTTCCCTTCCTATAGAAAAATTCTTCCAAGACTGCCAAGAAGAGCCTGATGACATGATCAAGAGAATTTATCAATTGGTAGAAGTACAACAGAATAGAGAGAAGGTGATGGGCAGAGCGCATGACTGTCAGTAGAAAATCAAGAAGACCTTTGACAAGAAAGGAAATAAAGAGGATTTTGAGTTGGGAGATCTAGTACTCAAGTGGGATGTGCCTAGACAAGACAAGGGAAAGCATAACAATTTTGATGCCCTTTGGATCGGCCCCTTCCGAATCTCTGAGAAGTTCCCAAATAACACTTATAGGTTGCAGGATTTGGAGGGAGACAAAGTCTTTGGTGGCCCTATAAATGGGTGCTTCTTGAAAATATTTTTTGTTTAAAGCCTCAGTTGGCATCCCATCATTGTAAATACCATTCGTGTTTTGTGTTTATTTTGTTTTGTTTTTAATAGAAGACTCCACAACCCAACACTAAGGCATTGAAGCCGCAAAAGGATTTCTTAGAGCCTCACAAAGAGGAATCTATCCCCCATGGAGCCTAATGTTATCAATAAACTTGTCCAAACCTTAAGGGTTTGGGGTTTCTACCTAGGTTTGTATTTTTTCCTATTCTTCCTCCGATGGCAGACCCAATTGTAAGTTTTTATTCTTAGCTTATAGTTTTCTTTTGTTGCCTTCTTTTGTTTAATAGACCTGTTTTCCTTGTCATCTTGCCTGAAGAGTATCGGCCCTAAGCCTTCTTGTTTTCCCTAAAGTCAAGATCTTCTCTCTTACCTATGTCATTAGTCCTCTGCTTTCCTGAGCCTTCAACCAGTCATCCAAGAAATTGTTCAGAGGCTGCAGTCATGAGCACCAAGCGCAACACTTGAAGTAGTTTGATATAAAAGAAAATTAGGTGAGCAAGCAAGATCAATTTCCAATGGCGAAGATCCATCAAGAAGATCAGATCGACAACCATCGAGTGATCGAGATATAAAGTTAGGCCAAGTTTAGCGTCATCAAGAATTCTGAAATTGTGAGGCCATCCTAGTCGTTGATACTGGGAAGGATGCATGACGCAGGATTAACATTTCGCTAACTCATAGGATGTAGTAGTCAAAGGGTTGAGTCATAAGGACTCACGAAATGTGAAGTCGCAAAATAATCAGGGCCACCCATTCAGCAAGACACATGGTGTCAGATCCTAGCTGCGGAGAAATCCATTTTGGCAAGGCAGAAGTGAGAGATGTCGACATCCCTAGCCCCAAAATGCCAATATGATCTGATTCATCCTATGTAAAGAGACATGTGTCGACCAATCTAGGTGGTCGCATTTTCGTTACTTGGAATTTCAAGCATGGAGTGCATCGCGAGTTCGTGAAACACAAAATCGCAACGTTCCTAAGAGTTGAGCCCATGGTCACAAGGTGGGGTCATATGGAAAGTGGAGCCAAAAGAAAGATATGAACCCATTAAAGAAGCATACGACTATAGTTGTTTAAGGAAATGATCATGGTCGTAAAATCCTAAGAAACTCTGACCATTGATCTAGGTGGACCATTTCATGATTTCGAGCATCGGGATATTTGGAGTCAAGGGAAGTGAAAACTCCTGAAATGCGAAATCCCAATATTTCATATGGATAAGCACGAGGTCACAACCCATGATCGTATGGGGCAGCGGAATGGAGACATGCAAAATATCAGAGCGCCCGAGTTGGTCATAGAGAAGGATCCTTATGGCCTCGAGGCACCAATTTTGAATTGAAGGATTTGTGAGCTCACCTAGAGAATTCATGGGTGTCAGGATTTGTCCTTATCCCAATAAAAGCAATTAATGAAAGTGGGAAAGGTAGTTGAAATGTTGTTTCACCAAATAAATGGAAAGCATGGAAAATACGGCCGTGGAGGGCCGATTGTCAGCCGAAAGTTCCCTATCATGGATTTTCTTGTGAAACCCATAACGATTTGATCTTGAGTCTGACGGAAGAATGCAAGTGTAGTCTGACTAAAGAAGATGCAGATGGAAAGACTTGAATGAAATGACTAGAGTGTGCTTCTAAAGGGAGAAAGTTGTTTTGAGTATAAATACTTAGTTTTGATATTTTGTTAGAGTCAATGGTAGAGAAAAGCTCTTATATTGTAAATTTTTAGCAAAGCCTTTGGCTTCTGGTTATGTGTCTGTATTTGAGACTTCCTGTTTAATCCAAGTCATATTTTCTTACTCCATCTTATTATGCATCTGATACTGAATGTTCATGATTGAAGGATTCACATGGATTATTGTGACTATGTTGTAGTGGATGTTTGATTACAGTGTTGTCATAATGTTTTCAGTTTCCTGGAGCTCTGAATCAAAGAAGATCTTGTTTTCTGAGTTTTTCCTCCTTAGCCTACTGGAAGACCAGACGTTCATAGCAGACCTTTAAATTTTATTCTCAAATTTCTTCCTCCTACTCACCCTTAATACAAATTACTGACTGAAGTTAGATCAAGACCTCACCTATCTATGCATACCAACCCAGTTTTTTCGAGTTAAGACTATACTTTCATGAGACTACTCCCATTTGACCCTTTTATAACCAACATGTGACATAAACCTATGATGGGTACCGGGCTTGCCTTTCTTGCAATATGAAGGGCGACTTCCGATGCTAACACATGGAAAATATATTATTCTACCTACATGAGAGGTTAGGGATGTTAGGTCCCTAACATGCCATCCCCTTTGAATAACAAACTTGTTCTGAAGGCTTGAGATGAGGAAATTTTTGGATAATGGTGGTTGACTCCTAGGTGGCATGTTATAGAGTTGTATATTTCCACTAAACTAACACTTCCTTGATGGCTCGATGACGAAGATGACGATATCGCAGGTTTTAACTTCCGGGGCCATTTTGAGGGTCCAAATGAATGTTTTTCGAGATCGAGGTTCTCAATGATAAAAAAAAAAAAAAAATGCATAATTGAGCCCCCAAAATGAATATCCTCGACGATACCTTTCCAACGAGCTATCACACGCCTAAAACGGAGATCGTATGCAAAAGTTATGACCCCAGGAAGTTGATG
>ML821773.1:7476-17595 GCA_009831015.1 Picea engelmannii | reverse complement strand
CATCTATGATACATTTATGTTATATTATTGAATACCTGCGATATCTCTGTGCATTTCTTTATTATATCTACGATCTCATTTCGTGCCAAAAATAATCCGGATCAATTCGGGTATTCCTACCAAGCAACCCAGTGGAGGCTGGAGCTTGTGTTGCAGATGTATAAGCAGGAGGAGAAGCACAACCAGTAGAGACTGTCAAAGAAGAAGCAGAAGTGGAGGAAGGAGACAACACAGACTTTGCTGGTCTGTGTGAAGAATTGGAAGCCCTAGAGAGAAGGGTGAGGGTAGAGAGTATGCAAGTCCAACAAATCAAGTTGGAGACAGATGGGGAAGAATACCTACCCAACGAGCCGCTGGAAGAAGTTGGACTTGAGCCAACACAAGGAAAGATGACAGTCAAGCCATCAAAGGAGGAAGTTGAGCAACAACTTAGTGAAGAGACTGCAGAACTGAATTTTGTAGTAGAGTGGCAAGTTGAGGCCACAGAGGAAGAAGATAACATGGGATATTAGGTAGATCTTCCCACTGATAAGGGGGAAGAAATGCAGCCAAGGAGATTGCATAAAGAGAGCCAGCCACTGGAGCAGCTGGACGAGATAATTGAGGGAATCAGAAGGCTGATGTTCAGGTCAGCAATAGAATCTGTCAGCAGGGAGAAGTTGAGCAGAGAATAACCTTCCATTGTAGCAGGAAAGAAGAAGCAACAACAACAAGGAAATGGAGTAGATGGACAGCTCCAAATAACAGTTTGGGATCCAGGTGGATTTCAACAGAACTTGGAATCTCTTGAGCAGGAGCTCATGAATTTTTCGCAGCAGTGGAGTATGATGCAGGATCGTCACTTCACATCAGCAACATGTCAGCTAGACATCACACTCATCATGCGTTCAAGGAGAAGAGAGGCACCAACCCTCTCGGTTTCAAATTTCAAATTGAAATTAAATGTATTAAATGTTTGTAAGGATGGTAGATCCGAATCCATGCCTTCGATCATGCTGTAGTTGGTGTCACCTTAATGGCTGACAGGTAGGAGGGGATCTAAATCCAATTCAGATTAGATGGCCCATTCAATGTAATTCATTGTAAGTAATGAGAGTAGGTGGGATGGAGGGAAGAGCTCGAGGAGCCCCTTGTGTAAAGAGATCATTTTTTCTTTCTGTTGTAGAAAAAAAAAGAAAAAAAGTAGTTAGACAAAATAGAAGAGAATAGGAAGAGAGGAGAGAGTCGAGACTATGTTGCAGTCCGAGCTCATACCCATTGTAAATATGCATTCTGAGATTAATACAAACAGAGCAGTTTTTCCTACATATTGTATTGTGTGTGTTTATGAATGTCTTTTATAATTTTATGTGCATATGTTGTAGATGTATGTTAGATTTACATTTGCAGGGATAGATATAATTTATTGTCTGTGAGTTCTTTGATTTTAGGTCAGGGTTCTTTGTGGCTTCATGCAAGAGGTTGCAT
Source organism: Picea engelmannii (assembly GCA_009831015.1). NCBI lineage: Eukaryota > Viridiplantae > Streptophyta > Pinopsida > Pinales > Pinaceae > Picea > Picea engelmannii. The sequence continues at coordinate 16,128 of ML821773.1, read as the reverse complement.
GACAGAATATTGAAGGTTTTGTAAGCCAGTGTAGAGGAGTGCACTTTTGAGTTCTGCGGAATTCAGGAAAAGACGTTCCAGGAGGGTGCACTAGAGGAATTATTAGACTCAGGGAGAAGCCTTAAGTTTGTTGAACACCTTGGATGTAAGACTATGCAGAGGAGGGAGAAAAGAATAAATAATCACTGAAGGTTCTATAAATCTCTGCTAAGAGGGCATCGAGCATGTGCATAGATTGCATAGGAGAGAACTATCTTTCAAGTTCTAAGATAAGGGAAGTGTCATAGGGTTACCGAATAACCTGTAGGCTCAGCAAGGCATGCTTGAGCAGGATGTTTCAGAGGAGGGCACTTCCATTCCTTCAAGGAGAGAAAGGGACAGAGACCATTGAGGTCCAAGCAGCAGAAACTCAAGGAGGACAAATACTTGTGCAAGGAGCACACCAAGACAACACTCGAGTGAAGTTTTGATAGACAGTCGTCTGAAGGCTCATCAAGTGCAAGGAGTGTGCGTAGAAAGGACTTGTCACAAGTTCAAAAGATCAGGAGGAATAGTGCCTTTGAGCACAGAATTTCGATAGAAAGGAACAGTAGGCTGAGACACTTTGAGGTGAAAGCCTCAAACAAAGCTCAAGAGGGGTAGCGTTTCCAAAAACACAGACGAGACCCAAAAGAATCGGGCTTGCAAGAGAAGCATCGAAGGCCGAGACCTTCAAGTGTAAAAAATATTCCAAGGGAAAGGAAGAAGCACAAGCTCAGGAGGAGGAGCGTCGACAACCATTATATCAGTTGAGGAAGAGTAGATTTGGACCATTGGAGCCTACGTCCAGACAACAGGAGGAGAGTGTGTAAGGGATCAGATCTGAATCGTCAGATCAAGCACCGAGTATCGATAGTCATCGGATCCAGGAGAAGGTGCGCGAGGCTTAACCCTCATAACAACAGAGGAGAGAGGACTCGTCAAAGTCCCGAAAGCATCAGAACCGTCCATCTCAGAGGACAGGTGGCAGCAGATCCGAGCAACCGGAGTCTTGGTTACTGGAAGATTGGCGAGGAGGAGTTGTCAAAAGTCCCGAAATAGAAATCTCAAAATCATTCTGATCGTTGGATCAGGAGAGATGCGTGGCAAATATCCAAAAGTCACCGGGAGATCGAGAGTAAAGACTCCCCCAAATTGCCGAAAGGGAGAATGTCGAGATTTGATCTGGGTCATTGATCAAGTGACGGATCTGGACCATAGATCTGATAGGTATAGGGTCTCCGAGTTTCAAGGATTCGAAAGGGAAAGGAGGAGCACTACATCGCAATTCCCTAAATCGCGAAAGCAAAAGTACTCGGAAGAGTAGCCCTAGACCACAGGATAAGGTCATGTGGAGAAGGCTTAAGAGAGGAGCCAAGGATCTGTTAGGCCCTTTTCAGTTTTTCTACATTTCGAAAGACATGGATTCAGGGAGAGCTCGCATGTAGGAGTCTCGAACTTCCAAAACGCGAAAGGCACATAGCCTAAAGCCTTGGGTCACAGCCCGAGGTCATGCGAGAGAAAAGGAGTCAATGAAGAGGTGTTTGTTGGCTCGGCTTGGAAAGGAGAGGGGTGCCAAAAAGGTGGTGTGTATGTAGGGCTTCTTAAAGCCTGGATCAGGGGCAAAGGGACTTGTGGATTTGTTCGAAGGGTTCCAGCAAGGAACCAAGGGAGTCGCTTTGGCTCATCAGAGGAAGAATGATCCTTGACATGGAGGTTAGCAGACCTGGCTGAGGTAGAGGTAGGGGTCTACACCAAAGTGGTATCAAAGCTTGATTTCTCTTAAGAAGAGAAGAGAAGAAGAAGACAGAGTGTTGATTCTCTGTGTGAAAAGGTTGTTACAGGATGCAACAACAAATGGTACAGTCAAGTGAACTGTAGAATATGTTGGAAGTCCTCTCAGTTGCAGAGTGATAGCAGTGAAATTTCTAGGAGGGAAAGTAGAAGGTAGAAGATGGCTACTGAAGGCCATAAGCGTGGTCAATATAGGGGCCACCAGCATAACAATAGCGTACAGAAAGACAAAGAACTCGCTGAGGTGAGAGAACAAATGGAAAAACTTGCCTTTCGAATGCAACAGAGCGCTAAGGTGCATTGGGTGTATGAATGGCCCATAAAGAAGAAAGTGAAATGGTCGATTCAAAAATTGTTAGCCAGAGGACAACGAAGGTTGTTAAGAGGATGGTTGAGATATCCTGAAAGCCTCAGAGAAATAGAAGAAGTGGTTCACATCTGTGAGCCAAAAGCTGGAAAAAATATCAGTGATGATGATGGGAAGAGATCGAGCAGAGATCGCAGAAACTGCCAGGTGGACAGTGAAGAAAGTTCAAGTTTCCAGGTGGACAATGAGAAGAGGTCATTGGATGATCTAAGAGACTTCCAGAAGGGCAGGTAAGAAATAACATATTGTCATGAGAGAAAGGGAGAGAAGATGAGTGCAGAGGTGAGTTCATATCAGCAAGGAGTGTTGGTAGAAGAAGATTCATGTGGTTCTGCAGACCATGTGAATGAAGATGATGACAAGTTAAAAACTTGCACCATCGAGGAGGAGGAACAGAGATGTGTTTTGATGATTGGGGGAATTCGGGTATTCCTACCAAGCAGCCCAGTGGAGGCTAGAGCTTGTGCTGTAGATGTAGCAGCAGCAGGAGAAGGACAGCTGGCAAAGACTGTCAAAGAAGAAGCATAGTAGGAGGAAGCAGACAACATAGACTTTCTTGGTCTGTGTGAAGAATTGGAATACCTAGAGAGAAGGGTGAGGGTGCATAGTATGCACATCCAACATATTAAGTTGGAGACAAATGGGGAAGAATACCTACCCAAGGAGCAACTGGAAGAAGTTGGATTTGAGACAACACAAGGAAAGATGACAGTCAAGCTGTCAGAGGAGGAAGTTGAGAAGCAACTTAGTGAAGAGACTACAGAACTAAATTTTGCATCAGAGTGGAAAGTTGAGGCGACAGAGGAAGAAGATAACATGGGAGATCAAGTATATTTGCCCACTGATAAGGGGAAAGAAATGTAGCCAAGGGGATTGCGTAAATAGAGCCAGCCACTGGAGCAACTGGAAGAGATAATTGAGGGAATCAGAAGGCTAATGTTGAGGTCAACAACAAAATATTTCAGCAGGGAAAAAATGAGAAGAGAAGAACCCGCCATTGCATAAGGAAAGAAGAAGTAGCAGCAACAACAAGGCAATGGAGCAGATGGACAACTCCAAATAACAGTTTGGGATCTAGGTGGATTTGAACAGAGCTTGGAATCTCATGAGAAGGAGCTCATGAATTTTTCGCAGTAGTGGAGTATGATGCAGGAGCATCGCTTCACATCAACAATGCACCAGCTAGACAACACACTCAGCACGCATTCAAGGAGAAGAGAGGCACCAACCCTCTCGGTTTCAAATTTCAAATTGAAATTAAATGTATTAAATGTTTGTAAGGCTAGTAGAGTCGAAGCCATGACTTCGAGCATCGTGTAGTTGGTGTCTCCTTAATGGTTGACAGGTAGAAGGGGATCTAACTCCAATTCAGATTATATGGCCCATTCAATGTAATTCATTGTAATTAATGAGAGTAGGTGCAATGGAGGGAAGAGCTCGATGAGCCCCTTGTGTAAAGATATATTTTTGTCTTTCTGTTGTAAAAAAAATAAAATAGGAATAGTTAGACAGAATAGAAAAGAATAGGAAGAGAGGAGAGATCCGAGGCTCTGTTGTAGTTTGAGCTCATACCCATTGTAAACAGGCATTCTGAGATTAATAAAAACAGAGCAGTTTTTCCTGCATATTGTATTGTGTGTGTTTATGAATGTCTTTTATACTTTTATGTGAATATGTTATAGATTCATGTTAGATTTACATTTGCAGGGATAGATAGAATTTGTTGTCTGTGAGTTCTTTGATTTTAGGTCCGGGTTCTTTGTGGCTTCATGCAAGAGGTTGCATGAAATAATATTGAGGGTTCTGTAAGCCAGTGCAGAGGAGTGCACTTCTGAGTTCTATGGAATTCAGGAAAAGACGTGCTAGGAGGACGCACCAGAGGAAGTCTTAGATTGAGGGAGAATCCTAAAGGTTTTTGAACACCTTGGAGGTAATACTGTGCAGAGGAGGGCGCAGAGAAGACAAAATCACGGAAGGTTTTGTAGAGCTCTGCCAGGAGGGCATCGAGCATGTGCATAGAGTGCACAGGAGAGAAATCTCTTTCAATTTCTAAGATAAGGTAAGTGTCATAGGGTTACTGAATAACCTGTAGGCTCAGGAAGGCGTGCTTGAGCAGGAAGTTGCAGAGGAGGGCACTTCCATTCCTTCAAGGAGAGAAAGGGATAGAGACCATTGATGTCCAAGCAGCGAAAGCTCAAGGAGGACAAAGACCTGTGAAAGGAGCGCACAAGGCCAACACTCGAGTGAAGTGTTGATAGATAGTTGTTTGAAGGCTCGTCAAGCATAAGGAGTGTGTAAAGAAAGGACTTGTCACAAGTTCAAAAGCTTAGGAGGAATAATGCCTTTGTGCACATAATTCCGACAGAAAGGAACAGCAGGCCGAGACACTTCGAGGTCACAGCCTTAGACAAAGATCAAGAGGGGCAGTGTTTCCAAAAACATAGATGAGACCGAAAGGAACCGGCCTCGTAAGAGAAGTATCGAAGGTTGAGATCTTCAAGCATCGAAATTTTTCCAAGGGAAAGGAAGAAGCGAAAGCTCAGGAGGAGGAGTGTCGACAACCGTTAGATCAGTTGCGAAAGAGGAGATCTGGACCGTTGGATCCTATGTCCAGACAACAGGAGGAGAGTGTGTAAGGGATCATAAATGAACCATCAGATCGAGCACCGAGTACCGATAGTCATCAGATCCAGGAGAAGGTGCACGAGGTTTAACCCTCATAACAACAAAGGAGAGAGGACTCATAAAAGTCTTGAAAGCATCGAAACCGTCCATCTCAAAGGATAGGTGGTAGCAGATCTGAGAAACCGGAGTCTTGGTTACCGGGAGATTGGCGAGGAGAAGTCGTCAAAAGTCCCGAAATGGAAATCACGAAATCATTCTGACTGTTGGATCGAGAGTGATGCATGGCGAAGATCCAGAAGTCACTGGGGATTTGTGTATCAGGAGATTGAGAGTGAAGACTCCCGCAAATTTCCGAAAGGGAGAATGTCGAGATTTGATCTGGGTCGTTGATCAAGTGGCGGATCTGTACCATAGATCCGAGAGGTATCGGGTCTCTGGGTTTCGGGGATTCGAAAGGGAAAGGAGGAGCACTGCATTGCGATTCCCCGAATCATGAAAGCCGAAGTACTTGGAGGATTATCCCTAGACCAAGGGACAGGGTCGTGTGGAGAAGGCTTAACAGAGGAACCAAGGAGCCCTTAGGCCCTTTTCGGGTTTTCGGCATTTCGAAAGACATGGATCTAGGGAGAGCTCGCGTGTAGGAGTCTTGAACTCCCAAAACGTGAAAGGCATGTAGCCTAGAGCCTTGGGTCATAGCTCGAGGTCACGAGAGAGAAAATGAGTCAACGAAGAGGTGTTTGTTGGCTCGGCTCGGAAAGGAGAGGGGCGCCGAAAAGGTGGGGTGCACGCAGGGTTTCTTAAATCTTGTGTCAGGGACAAAGTGACATGTGGATCTATTCGAAGGGTTCTAGCAAGGAACCAAAGGAGCCGCTTCAACTCATCAGAGGAAGAACGATCCTTGACCGGGAGGTCAGTGGACCTTACCGAGGCAGAGGTAGGGGGTATGCACCAAGTATACCTTTGGTGGTTTATGAACCCATGGCATTGGAAAACCCATAATATCATATCTATTTAAACTTGCATACCACTAGTTTGATAGTAAGAGTGGCATGTTGTATTCTCAGATATGTGGTAAATAAACTTTGAAATAAATATGTGAATATCTCAAGTCAAGATAAGATAAACTTAATATGGTAATTAATGAGTATACCCTTGATGGTTTATAAACCCATGGTATTGAAAACCCATAATATCATATTGGTGAAGTTTATTTAAAGACTTGAGAGCTTCATTGTAAAATGGAGCAAGTTGTCATGTTTTACCATGTAAATAAAATTTGTATTCATGTTATCTTTGTTTTATATTTTCCATTATTTCCTCACAGTTTATTTATGCTACATTTATATTTCCCAATCTGGATGGAGAGTGAATGATGGTATTATCAAAATTACAATTGAGATGTTATTTTAAATTATATATAAGGAGGCTTAGGATGGTTCTTGGAAAGAGTTTAAGAAATTTATCGACTTTATTGATGTAAAGTCAGTGTTTAAAAACAAACAATGGGTATATATATATATATTTTTTTTTCTTCTCCCTGAAATGCGATATAACTCACAAACGTGTGAAAATCCATCCTACAAACTCAAAGCACTAAAATCAATTTCTAATAAAGCTCTACTGAACCAGTTGCATGTATTTTAGTATTGAAATGGATAACAAATTCTCTTAACCTTAAAATTAAGATTTTAAGGACTTTTCCTTTGACAACCAACAAACTCTACTCATTTGCAGAGCATGAGTTCTTAAAGCCTTTGGATCAATGGATATATTTTACAAGTTTTGGATCAATGGATATATTTTCCATTATATATTTAATCATACCCCATAATAACGCCGTAATTGAAAAATACTTAAAAATCCAATTCAGATTAGTTAAAAATCCAATTTAGATTTTACTATTCTTGGCTATCATAAGTTTATAAATACTCATTAAGTTTATCAATATTAATATGGTTTAACAAATTTTAAAAAGAGATTAGGAATTATCTGTTTTTCTTATAAGTTTTATTTATATATTTGAAAATTTTTAAGAGAAGTTGGTGAGAGTTTGTCATTATTTTAACAATATTGTTTTTCTTCTTTATACTAGTTAAAACAAAGAGATATTTTTAATTCTCTATATTATGGTTGGTTACCTCTTTGTAGTATCTTAATTTTTTCTTGTCCCCGAATTCTTTAGTATACCACAATTTCTCTTAATTTTTTTTTATCATCTAATTCTTTAATACACCACAATTTCTCCTTAAATTTATATGTAATAATGTTTTTAAGCTAAACGTTCTAGATTTTGATATTTTTTCGGGGATATTTTCTGTTTAATTTTGCCCAAAATCAGACAAGAACATGTTGGATCTGCAAATTTGAGTAGCTAAGACTATATAATGGGAGTGCCTCAAGGGTTTTTCAGCATGCTGAATCCATTTATGCATTTAGAAATGCAATTTAAACAACATAAAATTGTGATTTCATCCACATTTATGTAGCCATATTCAAGGGAAAATGGCCAAAACCTAGAACACTTAGACAAGGTTATTATTGTTACCCTCACTCGATATCCCAATAATTTAGTCAAGACATGGAATTTTTTCCAACTCATCTTGAATTGTCTCAGATTTTCATTGGAGTTTGAAGAATCCTTAAAAATTATCTTGTCTTCCATGTTGTTTATTCACATTAAGTACCTAGTCATAGCCATGCATTCAATGGAGGAAAGACAACTTTTATGAGAAAGATAGAATATGGTGTATTGTGTTTAGTTTTAAAAGTATATATTATAAAACACTTTTAGAATTGTTTATATTTCTCCACAATTCTCTAGAGATGTTATATCTCAAACTTCACAACCATATAACAAAATTTAAAAACAAAATTTAAAAACATATAAGATAGTAGGAGTTTCTTCTTATTCCAATATCAAAGCTTTACTTATTAACAACTATTTTATGTCCATAATAATCTTTTCATCCTCCATTTGAATCCATTGATTCTTTAAAAAAAACTCAAACATTAGTACTTAAAGGCCTGATTTTTTCTCAACCAAATGAATAGTATAATTCCAATTAAATAATTTATGATGAAAATACATTATGAGATTTTGATATATATATGAAGTAGCTTCTTCTAAATTATTATTATCATAAATAAAATTAGTATAAATGTTTTTTTTTAATTTAATTATTACCATTATCTTTACAAATCAAATTTTGAAAAAGATTAACAAATTTCCTGAAAATAAATAAGATGTACTTTTGTTGTTTATATCCTTGTTAAGTTAATACCCAAAATAATATAATTAAAGATTAAGAAAACCTATTGGAAAAGATAAAGAATAAAGGGTTTTGTGACTCATATGTTATTTAGTTAATACCAAGAAAAATATAATTAACTTTTTTTTAATTTATTATTAAAATACTATTTTTATTAATTTATTATATTATATATTTTTATATAGGATTTCCTTAACGGACTAGAATTTCTACCTTAAAAATCTTTACGAGTTCTCTAATGCCATGGACAACATTCCTATTGTCCCTACAAAGGAAGAAGTGTTTTCTTTAGATGACATAGAGTTCGGGGTTAAGCAGCTTGTAAATAGGAAAGCTAAGGACATTGAAGGCTACCAAGCTAAAAAATTTAAAATCGGAGGGCCAATCCTTATCCCTCACACACAAACTCTTCAATTTAGCAGTCAAGCGGGGATTCTGTAAACCCTAGACTCAAAGCCTCATTTTTCCTATTTTTAAAAATGGGGATAAAAACAATCCCTCTAATTATAGGACCATTATGATTAGCCCGATTTTAGCCAAGCTTTATGGAATTATTTTGGAAAAGAAGATTAGCATTTG
>ML821772.1:147879-158562 GCA_009831015.1 Picea engelmannii | reverse complement strand
ATATAATTCCATAAGAGAGAGGGGTCCAAGGGGGGAAATATTCATGGGTATTGATCCAACCCATATTACTAAATTATTGTTTTTTTGTGGATTCTAGAACTATTCTATTAAAATACAGTAAAAATACAATCATGAATTCACAATGTTTATCCCTATGAATGGACAATACTGAGGCCTTCCCTTATTGGGAAACCAGTTTGGGAAAAGACATGATCATCTTGCCTTCCCTTTGGGGGGAAACTAAGCATACAAAAATAGTGAGAGAGATTGTATTTTTTATTACTATCATAAGACCAAAAAACTGAAAAATCATAATTTAGAAAAAATTAATAAAAAATTAATCTTGGAAATGATGTATGCTTCTCGGTCATGGTTGGAGGGCCATCTGGAGGAATCTATTCGAAAATGGGGAAGCCATGGAAATTGTTGTCGCTGTCGTTGGAGGAGTTGGAGTCGTCTGAGATTGGTTCCTTGATCGGGAGGATAGTACTCTTGATAAAGGGGGCCATCAACGAATTGTTATTTCCTAGAGTAGTCTCATCGATTTGTTTGTTGGAATTATCACGAGGAGAAGAGGGGCTGGGGTGGGCCATGGAAGGAGGATAACGGGTGTTGGGGGAGCGAGGGGATGGAGGAGGGTGAGTGGTGGAAGAGTGGGGAGAGCGAGGCAAACTAGGAGGGCTGCGAAAAAAAAAACCTAGGAGGTTAAGGAGAGTGTGGGAGAGAAAGTTTTTTACCACCTAGTAACTGTGACGGTGTCTGGAGGTGCATTGGGAAGCTAGGAGAGAGCCTAGAACTTCCTCTTTCGAATTGTCTAACAACTACCGAAGAGATTTGGGGACTGAGCGGTCGTAGCCATCTTGGTTGGCCATGACAGGTGGGGGAGGAGCTGTGGATGTGCACCTTCCACAACCATTTCTCCCTAAGGTGGGGGTGTAATGCTTGCAGGGATGAATTAGAAAGAGCTTGAGCTTGGGGGGCATTGTGAGGAGGGGGAGTCACCACCTTCTGTAGAGAACAGAGAAATCCCACCTACAGAGACCAAAGATCCACCACTTGTAGATAACAATGGTGGAATGATGGGGAGGGTCGAGGATAACAGAGTGACAAATTCCATGAGGAGGGGGGGTGGAATCACTAGCCCTCAATGCTACCATCCTCTACATGTGCGTGGACTGGTGCAACATATTATTTCCATGTAGGTGAGGAGTGGAAGTTGTTGGAGGAGTAATGGAGTGAGGCCTCAAGAGGAGAGGTCGTATAATTCACATGAGGGGAGGGTGAGGTGGAGCGCACCAAGTCTTTGGTTTGTGCATTAAGGGGTCTCATGGTGCCCACCAAGTGAATGGGGATGACACCCACATCCAGGGAAGAAGAGTCCCTGAGAGAAATGTCAGTATAGTCTCGCCTGAGGGATTGATTGGAGATATGATCCATGGTATGTTCTTGAAGATCAGAGTTGTCCATAATTATTTCATTGGAATTTTTTTCTACCAAGGAGTTAGCCTTACAGCAGTGTTGGTTAACTATTTGTTGGTCTTAGACTACTTTATCGACTCTGATCTCACCTTACTATTATACATTGACCCAGGTTCAGAATTTACAAGCTCCCAACAAAATCCCTCTAAAACTATCATCCCTCCTGGTAGACGAGGAGGCAACGCAGTACACGAGGTCCACTGCACAGTCCCACCCAAGATAGTTTTATGGGTGGATGAAATACTTAGATGCTTGTGGCCTAGGAATGAGTAAGTATCTGTGGTTGTACCTTGTAATATTCATTTATTTAGTCTAACATGTTCAATAATCAATCAATCTTACTCATGCATGTGGAATATCAGATCTAATTATTTCCTTTATTCATTCATCGAGGATTTAATCATTAACAACAATGAAGATGCATACATTCAGTCACATAACATAAGTGTTATCATGGTTCACACCCTCCTAGGCTACGTCGACAAAGATTTGGATCTCAATCTCTTTTATTATGTCTGAGAAATAGATCACGTCACACATGTTTACAGTTTTGGATCTTACAATATCAATAGGCTCCACGATCCCTGTGAGGTTGACTAGATCGCACCAGGCTCCTCATCCTGCAATATAACCCTTGGGATCGAGTTGCTCGAAATTCCTCTCGCTCACCGGCTTACAAATATAAGACAACTTCTACAAGCTTTACAACCTTCATCTCTCTCTTCACTCTACAGTCAGGCAGGGTCGTCTTCCTAGACCTCTTAGGTACTATTTATACATATTGTTGGCTCATAAACCATTACCATATTCTGCAAAAACCCTAACCATAATTCCATTAGGTCTCCCTTGCATGCATGCCTCACGTGCCTCCCTCACACGTGTTTCGTTCTGTTCGTTCTCTTATATTCAAAAAATGGCCTTTTCCCAAAACTAGATCCTCGTCCAACAACAACTGTCTCAAAAGAAGACCATTCACTCAAATTCGACTAGTTAACCCTGCAACTATTTCAAATATTAAACCCTTCCCAAGTTCTTCAAGAACCAAAATGGTATGCCTGTTAAAACATTATTGTACCAATGTAGACTAACATTCAAAGATATACCCTTAGAAGCGGGAATATTCAATTTTTTTTAAAATGGGATGAAATGAAGCACTTTCAACTCCATCTATAAATGAGTAAACCAACGTATGTGACACATACTCAAAGTTAGCAGAGGCCACATATCACCTTCATCCACTGATCCCAATCAAGTCTTGATTAAACTATAATTAGCTAATAATCAAGGACATAATTAATATTGAGAATACTTTCGTTTCACTCCCTTACTAAGGTAATTTTCTTAGCCTACTAACCTCACTTGTATTTCCCCTATTATGGATTCATAAACACCTTTCGTTTTTACTTATCTTCTACAATCGATGATGTACATTTTATTAATATTCAATGTTCAATTACAATTTATATTTTTTGTCTTATAACCATTCATTATGTACATAAACAACACTGAATTAGAGATCAAAACTCAGTGTTACACTTTTTTAGGTAAAAAAAAAACAACAAAATGTCATAAGGTTTATATGATAATAATTATTGCCAACAACTCCAATGTAAAAATAGCAAGGTGCTCACATAAAGAGTGTGGCCTCAAAAGAGGCAATGGGGATTTATGGGAACACATTCTCATTGTATTTTTTAAGAACATGTACATGTTTCCAATAACAAACACGTGTTATTTTTAAATATGTTCAACAACTTCCAAACTTCCATGTAGGTACCAGGCACCACATAGCTAGTAAAACAAAATGCACACACATTCCTAAATTGCATACATGTTAATAATGTGTGAACTTTTCTAAAACATGCATGTGTTGTTCTAATTATTAAAAAACAAAACCAGTTTAATCCCTCATTTCTTCTAAGTTTCACCCTTTGTTAGACCATGAACACATTTTTTACCACAACTAGACACTTTTTCAGAATGTGGATCCCACTATGACAATGATAGGGAGGTTGGAATTGTTCGACAAAGAAAGGTATTTCCACACAATGTGAACACCTTCAATAACCACTCACACAACCAAATCAAATATCAATACACTAATTTTTTTATGTAGTTAAAACCTTTTAAGAGGGAAACAATCCATGACCCCAACGAATCTAGCCACTTGAGGCAATATATTAATGCAAAAGAAAAATATCTTACAAGAGATTTGATCACAATTGATTATCAACAAACAACCCTTCATACTCTATAAATATATATCATGGACCAATTRATTGGTAATCCATGGATYCATATAGTTGTTAAAATCAAGGAGAATATGAGTCGTTGGATCACTCTATATCTAKAATATATTGTGACCATCAGATATTATCTTTTTTCATTGAATTATAAGTACATTTTTTCTATTAACCATATTATTTATACTTGGTAAATGATTTATTTATTRAGAAGCAATAAAATAATTTTATAATGTTAAAATGAAACATTCCAAATTGATTAAGATGGACCATAACCCACCATATCCAATTATAAAAATTCCAAACCCTAATTGATATGCACACACAATGAGATTGATTATGACATTAATATAATTACAAACCTAAACCATGATTTTTAAACGAACATAAATCCATGACACCTTTCCTAGATAATGTTGATGCTATTATATACTATTTAAGCCCCTAAATGGATAGAAAGACAATTAGGATATACACTTATTAAATGATTTGGAATATATATATATATATATAAAAGAGTAGAGAAGACCAGTGAATCATCTAAGTCAGATGTATATATGTATAAAATATGATAAGGTGTTTTGTAAATGGATAATTGATATGGTATTGTATGAATTTGAAATATTAAATCTATAAATGAAATATATTATGTATAATTATTAAAATTTTAAAATAGAAATTTGGTAAAAATAGGGATTATTTTGTAAAAATAGGTTTTTATTTTATTAGAAAGATGTATTGAGAGGGAGTTCAACAAAAATATTTTGCGAGTAATTTATCAATATCTAGTGAAACTAGAGGCATTCATTAACATCCCATGAATGTGCATTCTATGTCATAGGTTCACTCAGTGGAAACCCCATGACAGAACCACTCCATACTTATGGAGGATTGCAAAAGTGCAATAATGGAGAGAGTTTAAAGACTCATACTACACTACCACTTAGAATAAGTGGCAAGTAAATCAAATGGAATATGAAGAATAAGACCAACTGACCTATGCCAAAAAAAACATCCCTTGTTTGTCATTGTTGCAATAAGAAATATCATCAAACTAATAGTGGTTGATACTTAGAGGTATGTTCATTTTATGGAAAGAAAGGTCATAAGGTGGCATCTTGGTGGGAGAAACAAGCCACATGCCACAAGACAGATTGTTTTCCCTTTAAAATTGTTAACTTGTTTTTAGAAAAAAACATCCATTTAAAAAGTAGTGTCATATCAACATTTCCAAATTAGGATTACTTGTATTCCCTTTCCATATATAAAAATCTATTCCAGCTTATCTTTATTTATATAGACAACATAAAATAAATTTTGAATCTAAAGTAAAATTTACTCCATGATAAATAAAAATATTAACACAATCTCTCTAATGTTATGTTACTTAAGATGATTTCCAAATTAAGATTACTTGTCTTCCCTTTTCATATATAAAAATCTATTCATGTTGAAATTACTAAGACAACTGAGAGGGGGGGTGAATTAGTTGTTACTGTGCTTAAATAATTTATGACTATTCAAATAATTTTTAATATCTTTCAAGTGACCATCAATATTATACAAGATATGAACAACATAAATAAAGAACATCAGTCACACATAAGATATACACAAAGACAAATTTTCATGAGGAAACCCATAAAAGGAGAAAACCTCTTCTTCTTTGAATGATAGGCAGTCTTTTAAGTTCTGTACATCATCTATATTTGAGCACCGACTCAATGTGAGGCTACTACCTCTATTTTACAAGCTACAACTTGTTGAGAGCACCAACTCTCTGGTTTCTCTAGCACCCACTAGAAGGAAGCATCAACTCCCTAAATGTTCCAACACCAATTGGACTTATACAAGCACCAACTTGCATACAAATAACTGTGTGTTTTCCCGAGCACCACCCTACCACCCTATTTTTCTAGCCACAACTAGATGGACAATACAACTTCCAATATTCAAGAACCAACTTGAATATCAGAGGACCACAGTCCTCCCTAGCACCACCCAACCTCCTTGATTATAAATAAATGATTGAATAACCAACAATACATGTGTTTCAATTCTTACCACTTCTTCTTTGTTCTGTAATTCTTCTCTTCTTTTATTTGTTCTGCAATTCTTCTCTGCTTCAAATTGTTCTGCAATTCTACTCTTTCTTCTGTCTGTTCAACATCTTTGAGTTTTTATCTCACACTATGCATACTGTAATTTTACCTTTCTTACAGTTCAACTCATTTTTCCAGTTCGAAGAACCAACCTTCCACAGTCATTCCCTTTCCATTTTATCCTATACCACCTATTCATTTACACTTTGAATCTCCAAGAAAACGCATTAGCAATTGAATCGTCAAACATCCAAGAACTATGATTCAGTTATTCTAACTGAGTCATAACTGATCAATTAACTGTGAAGTACAACAGTATCCCTTCGATCACATTCTCAATTGATCATCATCGTTCGATTAATTCCGTAGGGTCTCGTTTTTATCTCATATTCCCACTGGTTGTGACCGAACGCTAAGCAGAATTGATTTCATGATTTCTCATTTCAGATTTCTTATGATGAAGGGTCTCGACACTCCATGTCATGATCATTGGAACTTCGAAAAAGGTGCTTAGCTAGACTGGCTTCTTCCATTCTCGTGACCATCGGCTGTGACCAAGGCCTAATCTAATAGGCGCTATGCAATTTCGCATTTCGAAACTTTTGTGATGATACGTATTGACTCTCCCATGTCACGATCTCTAAAATGGAGCTTTGCTGCACTAGCTCCTCTCTCCAACTCTCGATGATGTGACCATGACCTATGACCACTCGTTAATCAATTGAGAGCTTCATGATTTGTGACTTTGAGACTCCTGTGATGAGCCATCTCGACTCTCCATGTCGCGATCGCCGAAATAGATCTTGGATGCACTAGCTCCTCCCTCCAACTCTCGACAATGTGACCATGCGCTATGACCACTCGCCAATCAAACGAGCGCTTCGTGATTTTTCACTTTTGTCGTGAGTCTCATTGACTCCCCCAAATCCCCATATCTGAAACTCTGAAATGGAGCTAGATCAATGATCCATGCTCTCCCTTTGATCGACGACTCAGATCAAATCATGGTTTCACGTTTCACGATTTCAAAGGATAGAGCACCTCCTTCCTTTGACTTTCTAGTCAGTGAAATGTTGACCTCTTTCCATGTGTACTCTACATCCAATGGTCCACGATATACCTCGATCCAATGGTCCATATCAAATCGAGATTTCTCATATCGCGTTGATCTCACACCACACTCCATTGACTCCTCTAATGTGCAAGTCAGTGAAATTCTAATCGCTCTCCACATGTCCTCCTCGACGATACATGATCCTACTGCTTTCAGGACTTTGTAAGCCTACTTCATCTTGTACTTAAATATCGTGCTCCTTCTTCTGGATCCAACGATGGTAATTTCTCGCGCTCAGATCAAACATCTGAGATTTGTTCTCCTCTTTTGCGTGTTCCTCCTATTTGTATTCATATCTGACAGTCATCGGAAATTATGAATGGGTGATCTAATGATCACTATTGTTCTTCATTGTTGATATTTTCATGCCATCATCATTGCGCTGTTGATCGTGTTGATACCTCTATCAATGACAAACACGTTGCCTTCTGTTTGTAAGTATGCCAACAATCTCCCCCTTTGGCATTGATGGCAACCTTGACCTTGAAGAACCTAAAGAACTGCACTCTTCACTCTCTGCCTAGACTGCTACTCTGTCTGCTGAACATCCAACCAACCATACCACTGTAGCATCCTTGCCACACTCCTTGCCACACTTTTTCTCCCCCTTTGACATCAATGTCAAAGAAGAAACATGCTCCCCCTGAGTTGTTTTCATATATCTCGAAGGTATCAGATATGTGGCAGTCACATACTCCCCCTAATAAGGTGAACAGATTAGACAAAAGAAGATATAACCCCCAACTTCTAATGAAGATATCCAAAAGGTGTCGCTGCTAACGGTTTAGTAAAGATATCAACTATATGTTCTGTTCAAGGAATACAATTCACCTGAACAATTATGTTTGTAACCTGTTCTCTGAGAAAATGATATTTTATTGGTATATGCTTAGACTTTGAATGAAGTACAGGATTCTTAGAGAGACTGATGGCACTGGTGTTATCACAGTGAAGTGGAATGGGATCAGTATAAGTTACCTTCAAATCTGCAAGAGCTTGTATCATCCATAAAATTTGTATGCAGCAAGTAGCATCAACAATGTACTCTACCTCTATAGTTGATAAGGAAATGGATCCCTGCTTCTTACTAAGCCATTCTACTAATGAGTCACCCAGGAAGAATGCTCCTCCATTGGTGCTCTTTCTCTCATCCACACAGTTTGCCCAATCAACATCTGAATAAGAAGTTAACTGAAAGTTTTGATTTCTAGGATACCACAGACCATAAGTCATTGTGCCCTTCAAGTACTTGAATATCTTGGTTACAACTACTAAATGACTGTGTTTAGGAGCAGACTGATAATGACCTACCATTCCAACAACTTGCATTATATCAGGACGAGATGTTGTGATGTACCAAAGACTTTCTATCATTGATCGATATGTCCTTTTATCAACATGGGGTGAAAGATCATCTTTACTGAGCTTGCAACCAACCACCATAGGTATACTAACAGGAGAAGAATCTTCCATCTGAAATTTCTTCAACATCTATTTCAAATAATTTTCTTGAGAGATAAATATTCCTGCGGAACTTTGATTTACTTGTAAACCAAGAAAGTATGACAATTATCCTATCATGGACATCTCAAAATTTGTTTGCATAGAGTTATAAAACCACTTGACAGAGGATTCATTAGTACATCCAAAAATAATATAATCTACATAAACCAAAACAGCTAGTAAATTATCACCTTTAGACTTAATGTAGAGATTATTGTCAACAATACCTTTCTTGAACCCTTTGTCTTGTAAAAATTTGTCCAGTCTATAATACCAAGATCGCGGTGCTTGTTTCAGTCCACATAAAGCCTTCTTCAGCTTGCAAACATAATCAGGATTATTTGTCAATGAGAATCCTTCAGGTTTCTCCATATATACTTCTTCCTCTAGATCTCCATTAAGAAATGTTGACTTAACATCCATATGATAAACTTTAAAGTTCTTATGACATGAATATGCAAGAAACATTCTGATGCCTTCCAATCTTTCCATGGGTGCAAAAGTTTCATCAAAATCCTAACCTTCAACTTGTGCATACCCTTTACAGACTAATCTGGCATTATTTCTAAGAACTTGTCATTTTTCATTCATTTTATTCTTGAACACCCATTTGGAACCTATTACATTCTTATCCTCAGGTCTAGGAAAAACCTCCCAGGTGTTGTTCTTCTCAATCTAATCAAGCTCTTCATTCATAGCTCTAATCCAATTATCATGGTTGTTGGCTTCATAAAAAAATTTAGATTCAATCATAGATAGAAAAGCAACCTGAGATTGTTTTGATTCTTTAACTAATTTTCTTCTTGTCTAAACTCATTTTTTATATCTCCAATTATCTGATTTTTAGGATGATTCTTTCTAACAATTCTGAGAGGTGGTTTTGTTTCTTTCTATTGATATGTGTCAGCCTGAGTATTTGTATCTTCATATGATTCAGATTCTTCCCTTTCTTATCCTTGGACCTATTCATCTTCATCTTCAACTATATCTTATGTGCTTGGTTCAACACTGCTTACATTTTTTACCAAGATTTCTTCATCAACTTTTATGTCAATACAATCAACCAATTTATGTAGCCTCTTATTGTAGCATATGTACCCTTTACTATTTGTAGCATAACCTAAGAAGATACCTTCATCAGCCCTGTCATCATATTTCCCAATATTTTCATCATTATTCTTGATATAACATTTACTCCCAAAGACTTTAAGATGTTTGATTGAAGCAGGTCTTCCAAACCATAGTTCATAAGGAGTTTTGTCATTGTGTGGCCTGAGACGAGCTTTGTTAAGAATGTGAATAATTGTATGGATTGCTTCCACCCAATATGTCTGAGGTATATTCATTTCATTCATCATTGATCTTGCCATTTGTTGTACTGATCTATTATGCCTCTCAACAACTCCATTTTGTTGTGGGGTCCTTGGAATTGTGTACTCTCTTTTGATCCCATGTTTATCATAGAATTATTTGAAGTTCCATGAGCTAAAATCTCCTCCTCTATTAGACCTTACTACCTTCAATCTTCTTCCTGTTTGATTCTCAGTTAGATCCTTAAACACTTTGAATTTTTCAAATGCTTCAGTTTTTTCCTTCAAAAAGGCAACCCATGTTAGTCTAGAATAATCATCAATAATCAACATAAAATAGTTTTCTTTTCCCATACCTTCTTTCCTTGAAGGTCCACATAAATCCATATGTACTAACTGGAGAGGTTTTTATGTTGAAGGAACGTTTTTAGATTTGAACTGTGTCCGAGTAAGCTTTCCTATCTGGCACGGTTTACAAACAGAATCATATGGCTTTGATATCTTTGGAAGATCCTTTACTGCCCCATTGTTTCTAAGCTTGATTATATGACCAAAATTTAGATTTCCAATTCTCCTATGCCATAGCCAACTTTCATCATACTTGATTAAGTGGCATTCTTTTTTTTCTTCTTTTAACACATAGACATTGTTTTCTGTTCTTATCCCTTTTGCAACCAGATGTCCTGAATTCACTGACTTTATTTTACAATCTTTAGAAGTAAAAACAACTTCACATTCTCAGTCACAAACTTGACTGACACTAAGCAGATTATGTTTCAGACCATATACAAATAACACATCTTGATCTTTTCTTTTTCCATTACTCAAACTTACCATTCCTTTACCTTTTATTTTTCCTGATGCATCGTTTCCAAAAGTTACATTCCCTGATTTGTTTTCAGTTAGAGTTAAAAACTTACTTTTGTCTCCAG